>CALNHX010002720.1:0-169902 GCA_940337035.1 Agriotes lineatus | reverse complement strand
ATTATGCGTCTCCTTGACATAGCAATCCAAACGCCGATCTTTATTGGATGCAGTGGAGTTTGTAAAAATTCACCAGGGTTATGAGCAGACCACATCCTGTAATTTTGTTTATTTACGTAACCGGTCAGATGAAACCACGCTTCGTCTGAAAAGAAACTTGAATCCAGCATTTCATCGTTATTTAAACTTCGGTTAAACCAATTGCAGTACTGCACACGCTTTTCATAATCAGGAGGAAGTAATTCTTGCATTACTGAAACTTTATATGGGTGTAAATGCAGTTTTCGTCTTACTGCCTTTTGACACGTTCCATAGCTTAACCCTGCAATTACAAATTAAAATAATTTTTTTATACAAAAATTTATAGGATAAAAAATACACACCTGTTTGTTGCGCTAACTGTCGTAATGGTTTTTTAGGGCTGTGTAAGATGCGTGCCTGTATATCCTCTAATGTGTCCTGAGTTAAAACGGTTGGTCTTCCAGGAGATTTTCCTGCATCAACACTACCCGTTGTTTGGAAACGATGTACGATACGCTTTACATGCCTGCTCAGATTATCGTAATCAAAGTCGACGTCAGGGAACCGATTAACGAATTCATTTACACATAAATTTCCTGAATATTTCCATTCACCATTATCCTCATTGCGTTGGCCATTGCGGAAATAAGATTCAATAATAAACGTGTTGTGTTCAAGGGTATACATAACCTAAAATTTACAAACATAATTATTACCATTTTCGATTAATTGGAAACACTGTACTTACTGTAAACTTCGTTTAACAATGGCTAATTAGTATTGAAAAATACTGTTTTGTATAATAATAACGGCGTTCAAGAAAAAAAAGGAGAAGTAAAGAAACGTAAACACACAGAACAAGTGAGAACATCTGTCAACAGGAGTGTGGCTAATATCACACTAGAAAGAAATATTGATAACTACTTGGAAGGTAGTTTTTTTTGGACAACCTTTCTCGATCTCCCGGTACTTTGGGATTGATGCGGTGACGTCACATGCTTGGCAAGTGTGTTGCCTATCTGTGAGGCACACCCACCACAGTTCGGCCATCGTGACTTATGATTGCCCTCAATCATTGTTATTATTTTATTACTTAAACTATCACTAGGTACTAAACTATACTAATTACTAACAAAATATGATACACAAAATTTGAAATATGTAGGTACCTGATATCAAAATCCCATATTTTCGAAAAATAGAAATAGTTTGAACTATCACACTTGTATATAATTAGCCCAACCCGTTAATTCAGTGTTTCATATTTTGAGGTGAGTAAATACCTTCGAATGGCAGCTGAGTTAACTGATAAACCATCAGGCTCTTTAATTATATATCGATCATTATCCAATATTTTCTTAATTACCTCCCTTCAGCTTTGGAAGTAATTTTTTATTGACTCCTGCGGTAACATCGACATTTTTTATCATAACATAATCTCCAACTTTATAAATAAAAGGTCTTTTAAGACGTTGATCGTAATATTCTTTATTGTAATTTTGACTTGCTATTATGCTTGAAACAGCACTGTTTCGAATATCAGCCAAATTGCGCTCAGTTTCTTGTTGATCTTTCTAAGTTTTTTTTAAGTTGTCTTCTACTAAACCAGTTTGATTCATTCCAAATAACAACATTGCAGGTGTGTCACCCGTAGAACGATTAATTGTGTTATTTAATGCAAATCCTGCTTCATGTAATATGCGATCCCATATTCTCGCATCCTCTGACAGCTTTGCTAACATTGGTGTCAAAGATCGATTAGTACGTTCAATCTGATCGTTTGAATGTGGAGTAGCTGTAGCTATCCAAACATGTTTTATTCCATGCTGTCGTACAAAATTTTTAAATTTAGTGGATGTAAAAGAACTACCAGGATCCGATATAATTTTTGCTGGTTTACTATACGTTACAAAATAATTGCTTAGGTGTTTAACTAGCTCATCAGAATTGGTGGTTACTGTAGGATAAAATTTTACAAATTTTGTAAAGGCATCAATTATTTCAAAAATATATTTATAATCAGAGGCGTACTTAGGAACTATGGCGCCCAGGGCAATCCTCATAATATTGCTACTTAAAAGACATAAAAAAGCAGTCTTTTATTGGACATATATATTTATTTCACAAATTGCAAACATGAAAATACACATCACTAATTTTCTTAAATTATTAGTCCAGTCAGTAGGGGTTTTTGCCTTACAAAAAATGGAGTATGAACGGTTTTTATATATGTTGTTCAGGTCGGGATCCTGATGAAAAATCCAAGTTTTCGACCTTGGAGGGGCGCCGCGCGATCAGCCATCTTGGATTAAAGGTGCTAAAAACTGGATTTTTCCAGATGATTCCGCAACGGTTAATCCTACGCCAAAAAAGTTTAATTCAAAGTTAAAGAAGACAAGATTCTTGACATATTTTGTATATAACTATTTTTTGTAAGTCTAATATGAAAGGAGTTACAGCGGTGGAAAGATGAACATTTCTCTAAAAAAATAGTGTAATTTCTCATTTTTTGAAATTTCTCTTGTATTATTTCTGGCTATTCGTTATGTAGTTATAATAATTTGATAAACGTATAGTAAACTCATTTCTACAACACCATGAGGTAGAGTTAATGGCGCTTTTTTTATTGTGGTATCCCCAGTAGGCCTAATCCACAGATGCTCCAGTTTAGTGATGTTTCATGTTCGCGATTATATTATTTAGTTTTTTTTTATTTTTGAAGGCCCCGGTCGGTAGATGTTGACGTCTCCATAAGATTCTTTATTCTCAATGTTATCTTCGAAGTCATTGCTCCTGAGACTTGGGACTTCCATTGATGAAATGTCCTCATCTTCGTCCCCACTCTCGGTGTGATATTCTGGTGCATTTTCGCATGATTGTCCATTACAGAATCTCTACAGAATAGAGCACTTCATCCCACTTTTCCTGCAGCCACATGCTTCGCCGCATCCTTTTTTACAATGGCATGAAATTAATTTTAGTAAAGTCTCGGGTGATGGATTCTCTGTCATTGTTACTGGAGTAAGCCCATTCGTGCCAACTTTCCAGCCCCAGTCCTGTGCATTTTTTTCAATTCCATATCACTGTTGGACCTGGTCATAAATGCGTGATACCGTGCAGCGTCCTTCGTTGATGGCAAAGAAGCAAAATTAAATGTGTTTCTTGCACTTGATCTTGTTGGTAACGGACTTCTTCCAAGGTATTTTCTTCCATGTAGCCACCAAAGCAACGAGAAAGCGTGCTTCAGCATCTGCGATATCATCTGGTTTGGCATCGTGATGTTTGAATATGCCTATAATGTCATTGAGTCTTGTGCTTTTCTGGACAAGCGAAAACAAACTTTTTCTTTGGTTGTAGACGGACGACGTTGTGTCGCAGCCACTAAACGCATGGAGAAACAAAATGTTCTCAGCTGCTTTTTCATATTTGAAACTATTTGCAGCATACACTCTTTCGACAGTTTTGCCTCTCATAGGTTTGCGAAGGTAGATGTTGCTAATACCGTCAGCAGAACTAGAAGATCGACGTCTTCTCCAATGGCGAAAACTGCATCAAATTTTGAGCACAAAGAAATCGTCGTGTTGACAATCAACACATCACCATCTTCTTCAGCCTGCTTAACTGTAATACAGTAATGTTCGTTTGTTTTTACAGCATCGAAAGCAGACGGACTTTATTCTTTTCGTTTGCTAGAAATCGTTCTTGGGAAACTAGAACCGGCGTTGTTTCATCCAAAATAACATCCGCAGATATCTGCTTTTTCGATCGGAGAAGTCTTTCTGCAGTCTTGGTATTTTTTTTGTCGCCATCAAACGGATATCCATAAAAAACAACGACTGCATGTGCGAGAATATAAGTGACTTATAGTTGCGTTTATATATTAAGAATTATTCCATAGCCATACTAGATGAAAATAATTTTTGATCATACTTTGTATTTCTCTATAGAACGTTATTCTGATGTAGAAAAATATTACAAACAATATAGTGTAAGTTGTTCTTACAAAACGTATCAACAAAAATAAAGTTTAAGATATTTTGGTGAAATGTTCAACTTTCAGCTGCTGTAACTCGTTACATATTACACTTACAACAAAAATTAATATACAAAAAATGTCAACAATCTTGTCTCCTTTAACTTTATATTGAACTTTTTTGACGTTTGATCAACTGCTGCGGAGCTATTTGGATAACACCAGTTTTTAGCACCTTTAATCCAAGATGGCTGCTCGCGCGGATTTTTCATCAGGATTCCGACCTGAACAACATATATAAAAACCGTTCATACTCCATTTTTTGTAAGGCAAAGGCCTTTTTTTGTCCCTACAGACTGGACTATATTGCAATGTACCTACAAAATAAAACTAGAACATAATTTTTCGTGACTTTTCCGCAGCAAATTTATCTATAATATCGTCGTAGTTAGTTTTTTCTGTAGTTTCGTACTCAATTGACATTATGGCTAAATTTGTTAAGCGGAGTTGTCCTATTTGGAATCTCAAGTACTTTTTTACAAGTTTCAACTTTCTGAAGCATCTCTCGCAAGACCGGGACGGAACTGGTAGCGTTAGTGCTAAGCGGAGACATATTTCTGTATTAGGATAATTCGATGATAACCCATATTCATGAATAACATTTAACACGTCTATTAAGTTAGCCTCCTTTAAGTTGGGTATTAAGAACATGCTTGATATTTAAAACTTTCAATTTCTAAACTTAGCTCGTTTGCGTCAAGATCATCTTTATATTTTAGTGCCAAATCAGCTGCCGCTTTTTTAAGATATTCCGTAGGTTTTTCCAAAAGAAAGAGTCCTGTTAAAAAACAAAAATCAGAAGCTACCCGTGACAAAGTCTCAAATCTCCATCCCATCTGCGAAATTAACGAATCAAGAACACTATACACAGAAAAAAAAAGTTGTTAAAATAACTGCAAATGCTGCGCAATCTACCACAATGAGGTGTAAATATAGTGACAACACCAAAGATTAGTCAAACTTACACGTCATTTGTAGTAAAATAGAGGTAGTAAATCCCACTACAATTGTAGCGAAATTTTCACTACATTGTGGTACATCTTTGTTGTAATAAGAACTTGTGCTTAGGTAAACAGTACTAATGGTGACTAGTTGTTTTAATACCTAAGCTTAGTTGACTCTACATTTACTTTGTAGTAAAAACTACGACCATAAAGTAAGATTCACTCTTCGCGCTATTGTTACTTTTACAGTGTTGTTAAGTAATATTAACAGTTTGTGTAGTTAATTGTACTACAGAATTGTTGTTAATATTACCTCTTTATGTTGCTAGTTTTACATTAGAATTTAGTTGGAACTACTACTACCATCACGTAGTTTTTACAATAACTGTAGTACATTTTACTAGTTTTTAAATGCTAAGTTTACAATTAATTTGTGTTAATTTTTTTTAAATTTACAAATAGAATGGAAAGTAATTATTTCCGTGTTGTTGACCTGTCGGGAGAAAATGAAATTGCAATTAAAATTTTTTTAAAATAAAAATTATTTATTAACATAGCATAATTTAATTATATACAAAAAATATGTTAATGAAAACAATTCGCATTAAACAGTTATGCCAAACTTCAAATACATTAAAATAAAATACAATAAATTTAAAGTATGTAAAAAAACTTATGGCGATGAAAATAATCAGCATTAAACAAAAGGACGCCAAACTTTAAATACATTAAAATAAGATACAATAAAATCAGATACTTTATACTATTTAAAGTATATTAAAAAACGTATGGTAGGTAATGAAAACCATTAGCATTAAATAAGTATAAAAAACTCCAACTCAAATACATTAAAACAAAACACAATAAAATCAGGCACTTATACTATTTAAATTATATTTTAAAAACGTAGTATAGCAATGAAAACAATTGGCTTAAATAAACAAGTAGGTACCTAAACCATACTCAAACACTTTAAACCTAAATTATGAATCTAGCTTGCACATAAAATGCAAGGTCTTTTTGAATAAGCATGCACGGTGTTTTATTAGGCAATTCGTTGTATGACTGCAGTTTAAATTTTTTCTTTTCAAAAGTTACCTCGTATGCATGATAATGTTCATTGAAGCAATAACTTTCTAAATAACATAATGAAAAAATGATAATATTTTCATCAACTAAAATGTCATCTATCCTACCAAAGTTGGGGAGACAAAATTCATCATTTTCAACTAGCAACACTGTACCACGTTGATATTCAACTCCATTAATTTTACCCCATTTGGTACACATAAGACTATCGTTCATAGAATGTTTGAATGAGAGGTATTGGTCCTAGTCGACTTCAGAAATAGGACCCAATACAATATCTTCGGCATTAGAATAGTAATTGCTTTGAAGGAAATAGCTTAATTTAAGTTGATGTTTAGTTGCAACCCTATGTATAATACTTTTCTTCGAGCAAGACACGTTTACATTCATTTTAGCCTCTCTGTGTTTAGACGCGAAACTCATTGACTAACAGTGTACTAATGGTCCAACCAATTTTATAATCACTTATAATAATGCAGAAGACTAAAAGCCGTGTTTACACAACTAAAAGTACTATGGTTGCATTCCACCATTTCTATTTTCGGGTTTTTGTAAACAAACTTCCCTTAACTTTTAATAGCGATATTATCAGAGAAAACAATTATTTATTATGCCCATTTCTTGTGTTTTTTAAAACTATTGACTCAGCTTCGAAGGCAAGTCCACTTTGGTTAATTTTCATATCTGCTTACTGAACGCTGCCAAGCAACCAAGCAACGAAATCCAAGCCGTACGTTTCTAGCATAGTGTAAAAGCGACGCCAACGTTAACGCTACATAACCTATATTTCTGCAAATTTTTATGCTTGGCCTCTTCGCCCAGTAAAATGAAACAAACTGGTAAATCATAGCGGCAACGACGACAGCAGCAAATCAAAAAACTTCATGCAGAAAAAGCCATCCATGAATGCAAGTGGGCGAAAGAAGTAACTCGTACTTTGAATAAACAAAAACGCAAGTACCTATAGTGTGCATTGAGCATTGTTCTTTTATATTTCTGACTCAAGTTTAACCTACAGTTAGTAATGAAGATGTTAAGAAATTCCTAGAAGATAATCGAATCACGGTGCGCTCCTGTACAATATTGTTGTAGTCATAAAAACACTTTTTAATTAAAATGGATTTAAGTTAAATTTATCGATTTTATATGATTTAATATATATCGGTAGCGAATTGTAGATTTTAATACAATTATAAATGGGGGACTTTTTAAATTCAGCAGTCCGACGCCTAGGTATGGCTAACAGGTCACCATGCCTGGTGGGATATTGATGAGTATTGTTACTCGTTGAAAAATAATGCATATGTTGCTGCGCAAATACTGCTAATTTGAAAATCATTATAGATGGAAATGTTGGTAAGTTGTTCTCCAAAAAGAAGGGTTTGCACGACTGGCGAGTAGACGCTTTTGGAGAACAAATACTCGCTTCCATTTGGTAGCCATACCCCATAACAAAACATTATAAGTCAAGTGGCTGAAAGCCAAGGCATAATATACCTGTATTAAGTCAGACGTGTCAAGTACCGGCTTTAATTTTAAAATAGCGGAGTAAGCACAATTCAGTTTTTTACATACTAAGTTTATTTGTTCCCTCCAGTCGAGATTAGAATCGATACATATGCCTAGATAAGCGCACAATTGGGAATTATATGGAATACCCTTTATATTATTCAAGGCATTAAAGTTCACACAAACAGTTTTGTTCATGTTGAGTACAAGTTGATTTTTTAAGCACCAGTTTTTGAACTCCAGGTGACAAATTTCAATTTTATAAGTGAGTTCCTTTACCGTATCGGCAGATACAGTGAAGGCTGTGTCGTCAGCGAAGCTAACGATTTGCGCGCATGTAACATGTAAGGGCAAATCGGTAACATACAATAGATACAGCAAGGGGCCTAATAACGAGCCCTGAACAACATCTAAGTTTATACGGACAGTGGTGGACGTTACATCATTAATTTTAACAAACAGTTTTCTGTTAGTAAGAAAAGATATCAGCCACATAAGAAGTGGGCCCCGAATGCCTAAGGAACATAACTTTTTTCTAATGCATTCCACTTTCACGGTGTCGAATGCACGCGATATGTCGAAAAATATTGATGCAACAAATTTACCGTTATCCAGTTGCTGATAGACATATCGGAGCAGGCTAAAACTTGCAGTTTCTGTAGATCTGAGCTGTATGAAGCCGTGTTGTGTATCGGAGAACAGATTGTATAGTCAAAATTATACCCATTCGGAGTCACGTGACCTTTGTCTGTCACTGTTCATCTTTAGTAAAATAGATGAAACGGAAGAAATTTGAAAAAAGGCATGTCGATTCATAAAATTAATTTTAAAAATTTGACGTTTCTAATCTGTCAGATTATATTTTTCGTGTAAGTTATTAAGATAAGGGTAATAAAACCTAAAATTGTCGAGCCGAAAACTGGAAATTAAAAGAAACCATCGGACATGCGGTATAACGAGCAGTCACAACAATTAATTTGAATATTATGCGTTGTTTTTTATGAAGAGTACAATATTAATAAAAGTAAATCAACAGTTTCACACTCCAACGCTGTTCGCCGTGCTTCTCTTGCGTTAAATATCTCGGAAAGCACAATTTACCGAAAATATGAGCCAGAAAGTGAAGAATGCAAAAACGGAAGTCGACGAAGCAGTCAAGACACTATATATAAAATGTATGTAGCTAAAGAATTTGTAACCATAAAAAATCTAAAAAATGCTTGGTTGAAGAATCTGGAGGAGATTTTTCACATTCAGTTTCTTCCCTAAATAGATTGTGCAAGGAAATAGGCTTCAAATGGCAATGTTCTATAACAGAATATGCATGCACAGAAATTAACTTAAAATTTGCTATACGCAGCAGGTTTTTTTGCGATATGTTATGTTTTCTTTAACCTGTAAATTCAGTTTAATTTCATATAAGAGAATAAACCCGTAGCAACCTTGTTTTAGAAATTGGCATATGTCAGAATAACCTACAAAACGGAATGTCATTTATTTCCCTAAAATTGCATTTTTAAGAATCGTCATACGTAAAATGACTAGATTATCACGTGACTCCGAATGGGTATAAATTTGACTATATTTATTCAGGAACGATACCATTCCATTTGCCACAACTTTTTCGCACACTTTGGAAAAGACACTCAGAACTGATAATTAACTAATTTTTTAAAATTTCATTTAAAAAAGTGGGCTTTTTTAATTAATTTCGGTGTGTTAAGTGCCACTTTTTTTCACTCAGTGAAAAAAAGTGACACTTTGCTTTTAATTTAGGAATGAACGATTCTAATTGGACGTTTCCTTAGTTACCAATCGACGTTTCCTTACTTACCAGAACTGACCAACGCACTTGACTAAAATGAAGGCAAATACAATTCTATACAAAATAGGCTTGGATTTGAATGTTTAATGAAATTTTAAAAAATCTTATAGACAACTCGTGTTAGCGTGCTTATTTTTCACGCGTGTGGAATATTAAACTTGGCTGCGCCTCGTTTAATAACCCTCCATACTTTTGTAGATATTATTAATATTATTATTAAAGTAAAAATAATTAGATTAACTTTGTTAATAAGATTTATTTCATAATTATACAATTATATGAGGGCACAAGAAACTGTTAATATCTGATCTACCACAGCAACATCGTCAGTTTTCTTTTTCGCCAGGAACATGGGCATCGTTTCGTGAAGAACTGTATTTTTTTGACGAAGGACTCCAATATTGCGCTTGACGTGTATTCTGAAAAAAAGATATAGGTAGTTAAGATAATTATTGTAATAATATACTTGCACTACCTCACGCTTGCTATATTCCTGGTTGATTCTATATCCCTTGGATCGAGCTGCCGTATCCCTTTTAGAAAAGCAGGCGTAATCATTGTGGCCATATGTAGTCCTAGGGAGTCTTTTATTAAAAAGCCACGATCTGTCAATACAAAATCTCCTGGCAAGAGATTGTTTAAAATCCCACAATCCTCTGTTAGACCTTTATCGCTTATTCTGCCACCATATCCATGTGATATAAATGATATTGATCCAGGAGGAGTGATGCCTATTAGTACCTTTACCGTATTATGTTGTTTGTACGTAGACCATGTAGTACATTGTACTTCAAGGCTACTTGATTTTCCACTCTCATCTCAAAACAATCGATTATTACTGAAATCTTGTTGCCAAATGCTACCTTGAAGCATTCTGGCATTGATTTAATCACCTGATCTCGTTCAGGCCAAATAATAAAAATTTTCATCCGATGATACATAATTTTCAATGTGGTATAAAATATTCTGGAAATTGTTTGTACGCTGACGTTAAACATGTATGCCAATAAACTAAAATCTAAATTTAATCTAAGTTTTATCACCGTTATCAAAAATGTGCCTCTAAGCATGTTTTACGTACTGAATTAGGAATAAATATATATAATTAAATGTGAACTGTATATATTGTATGTATTGGGTGTAGCATTTGCCATATAGTAGACGTGTGTAAATCTAACACGCAAAACTTTAAATGCGCGCGGGCTACAGGGTCATTCTTCCATGCTCACGTAAAACTTTTACATTCGCTGGAAAATTCTCACTTTTTTTAACTTGTAGAACAATCTACTATTAATTCACTAGCGATTTAAGAAGAAAATTAACTCGCTAGCATATAAACATTATAAACAGTTACTTATGGAAACTATTATAGAGATAATAATAATAATGGCAGTTTAAAATGACAAAGAAATAATAATTAATCGAGTTATTTAACAATAACAGTAACGGCGTAACTGGAGACTTGAGTTCAACGCCTCAACGGCTTAAACCTGAAAAGAAACACAGATTGCAGGCAGCTGAAAATTATTTCGGTGGCGCAAATAATTCTCACATATAATCTCATAAGAGCATGAATTCTTTCCGCCATTTTTGTTACTGCGTTCCAACAACGTCGTATAAATTAGGACGCCTTCCAGAGGCAAGCGTTTCCTTTCCAGAGACTTTCCATTTGAAAATAATTTTTTTTTGAACTTTTCCTTACTGCCAATCTCTAGCGTGCTTTTAAAACTTTCTTTAGTGCAGCAAAAGTTATTAAATTCGTTGTACATTTTAAATGCGGCATATGCCGCGGGTTTCAGCTAGTTCTTCCATAATGCAGCATAAAGTGAAATTTTGGTGTTAAATTTACTTTAAATATTTCCTTATACATAGAATGGTGTTCGGTAACAAGAGTATCTAAAACAATAATATGATCAATACTTATGTTTGGAGAAGTAATTATTTCTATAATCTGCTTTAATTTCAAATACAGTTGCCACACTTCATTGCCTTTGGGAACTAGATCTCCCACCATAAGTCCAAAGTAACGTGACAGACAACGCATTTCGGCAGCAGACATTCTAATACCATTTTGCAAATGTTCTGAAGTAATTAAAGGTGGTTTATTGGACCTTTCAAATTCTGAATAATTGAATGTTTGGATGCGAAAATTTAGGGTTGGCAAAGTAAAGATTGCAGTGTCAAGAATGAAATATTGCAATATTAATTTAAATGAATAAACACAAACTCCTTCAAACACATCGTGCATTATATCAACACTAGCATTATCTACCACATGAAATCCATCTATTTCATGAAATATACAGCTTTCCTTAATTCCCGTAAGTGAAACATTGCCCACCGCTACATCATCCCTATAATTTTCTTTTGTTCGAAAAAGGCTGCCGTTTTCAACGCACATTGTCCTCAACAATTCTTTTGGTGCTTTACAAAATCTGCAACTAAAATTTGCTGAAAAACTTTCCACAAACCCCAAAATGCTGTGCAAACCCAAATTATCCCCAATAATCAAACTTAACTCAAAATAAATCGTTACTTCTTGTGCGCCGTCTAGAACCTTTATGCCGTGAGTTTTTAAAAATGCAAGTTCTTTAATTAAAATATGAAAAACAGCTTTATTTCCAAATTCTTTTTTATCACTAGAATAAAATAGTAAAGCCAAGAATATATTATTAAGTCGTGACAAGTATTGCTGGGGAATGCAAGGTATTGATATGTACACTGCACCCAATTTGTTGCTTCCGGCATGTGAACCTAATGCATTGCCCGATTCATAATCGTCAAAGTATACGAAAAGAGGAAAAATATTTTTTTCGTTGTGCTGAATTTTTTTTTCCACAAGTCTCCTTGAATTATATTTGAAAGTATAGAAGTTTCAGATTTTAATAAATTAATATGTTGATTAACAATTCCCAGAAACCCATCCATTTCAAAAACGGACTTTAATACTTTGCGAAGAGGAATAAATTTACCTACGACATCTGCTGCCTGCATTATCACCACTCCATTCTTATGTACAGGTTTTAATCTCTGACCAATTATATAATTTTCTGGTGGTATAAAAACGTTTTGATTTTGAAAATGTTTATATCTCTTATACTCTGTGTTCATATCTGCAAAAGGATCGGGAGTGGACTGCAGAACGGATTTAATTTGATTGAAAGTTTCACTGCTAATGTTGCATTTATTAGTTTCTAAATGATTTGGAATATTTTGTTGTATACTAGGAATATAACAATCTTTTAAAAACGAACTGGTACTTTCAACAACTAACTGCACAATATTTCGAGGTACTAATGAATTATTATACAACGCAGAAACAAGTTTATACGTTTCTGTAACCATGTCAATTTTAGTAACAATAGGAGAAACCGATATATTTGTGTTATTCGTGTTGAATTCAGTAATGTGAGTAACCGAGTCTTGCTCGGGAATATGATCATAAAAATTATTGACTTCAGGTTGTACATTGCCATTTACACTTTGAATGGTACTGCCATTACTGTGATTACTGTTAATATGTTTTCGAAAAGAATTAATATTACTAAAAATTCTAATACAGTCATTTTCATTGCATTTATAAATATAATTACTGCGTAAACCATGAATAAGTTTGAAGTGCAAAAATAAGTGACTTGCGGATTGAAAAAGTTGTTTACATTTAAAGCACATCATTTTATAAACACTTCAGGCTTGAAATAAGTTTATTAACACTTACGTAATTTTTGTCTGAAGTATTGTCAATATTGTACACATATTTTTGTAAAAATAACCATACGTGTTCACATTCGGCTGGATACTGTGCATTCAAAGTATGGTAACATTTAAAGCAGAGGTCAACTGCTTTCAAAGCCGATGGTACTGTATATCTCACATTATTGACCAATACTAGACATGATGTTAGGTTCTCCAATGGTCCTATAATTGTAGGAAAAGGCTGGTTTTGTAGTTTGAATCCCTGCAGTTTACGTATACGTTGTTCCAGCTCAGGTTCCAACTCTGCTGCTGTCTAAAATTCATATTACCTGTTAATACTACCTATTTCTTTTAAATTATATTGAAGTGTAGCCATAACATTACCTGCAAATGAAGCAAAAATCCTTTCTGCACCTCCGCTTTCGAAGGCCTCCAATGTTGCCCAGATCTTTTAGCTTTAACAGTTGTAGTACCCAGAAGTAATGGTAATAGTAACAATGCCAATACTTCAATATTACCTACGAAATTGATTATTAAAAGTTGTTAAACATATAAAACTAATAGGCTATACCTTCCGTTATTAGTGTCTGGTTTTTGTCAATCGCCAAGAAATTTTTAACTGTTGGGTCTTTGACTGATTTTGCTAGACTAACTATTTTTGTTGCTACATTTGGCCATTCAACTAAAAGCCGATTAGCACTGTTTTTATATTTATAAACAAAATCTATGTCCAACTGAAACATCATTTTTTTAAGTTAAAGATATTGGAAAATCGTTCATATTTACCAATAAATATCCCGTTGGTAGTTTTAAACTTCTATAATTTTCATAATACTGCGCTATTGTACAACTATTATCAGACAATCTTGTGCTGCATGTATTCTGCCATTTTTCGAGCACTTCAGGAAGTGGCTCAATATTATTTTTCAACCACTGTATCTCTTCTATGACAATTTCACTTGGTTTATTTGATGCATCTAAAGGTACATACAATACAAATTTATTATTAAAAAAATGAACTAGAATAGGTACCTACATACCAGAGATTTCAAGAGTCGATGACCGCGAATGCTTATTTTCCAAAACTCCAATCTTTCTTAATAACCTGCGTCTGTTTATATATTTATCAAATAATATGCCCCTTGCAGCCACGGGTCCGTTTGGGCCTCTTCTATATGGCACGTAATATGTTTGGCGTCTTTCTCCTGGAAAATAATCTTCAATTTCGTTCGCCAATTCAGAAAATCTGGAACCACTTATTCTGTAAATAAAGTTTAGAATTGAAACACTTGTAAGCCAACAGAGAAAGGAAATTCACCTTTTATCGGAGTCATTATCTAATTCTGAGTCAATAATTAAACTGGCCAGTTTTGCTCTATCTAATTTTTTGGTGTTTTTATAGGAAGTCAGTAACTCCTTCCCTTTACTCTGAGTTTCTAATAAGCTCTTTAATTTAATTTGCACGAAATGTTTGGATGATTTAGGGTATAATACGGGTATCACTGTAAAAATAATTGCCTTTAACCGTAAAAAATTACCTACACTACTACATAATAAGAATTATTTGTCAGAAATTTCTACCTTCTTCTATTTCTTGAATTAGACTGTTACCACTATCACTAGTTAAAGATAATAGTGATTGTGCGGATACTGAACTATTTGGCGTAGGAGTTCTTTCAGTATCTTGTACAAAATGTTCTTCAAAATCAATGGGTGCTACAAAGATTTTGTGTTTTTGGCTAAATTTATAGCGAAATCCTACTTGGGGAATTAGCTCTTTGATCATCTTTTCATCTAATGCGAGAAAAACCTCTTTGTCAATTGCGTTCTTTATGACAAACAAAAATAGAAGTTATTTTTTGACAAGGGTACCCGATTTGAGCCACTTAAAATATGCCGCTAATAAAACTAATTAGGTAGGTACACCAAAAAGAGTATTTTACTTATCAATGTTCATAAACCAAATCTCATCTAAATGGACTAAGGCGTTCCATTTATTGCCTAAGACAAAAGAATTTTTTTTTTTCAAAACCGATGCACCATGTCGCCTTAACGGTGCTTTTTTGTAGGTTGTAAGTTGGCTGCAATTAACTTATTTTGACCCCAAAAACCCTAGTGCATACTTTTTGGGGACACCCTGTATAATAAACCATGCAGTATGCGTCTGGGACAGTTGGGTTAAAAGATAGGAATCAAAACTAGTTGTGTAGATGTACAGTAAGTAGAAAGAGGAAGTAGGTCAGGCTTTTTGGAAATTAATTATAATCAACATAATTTATTAAATAAAACAGGAACATGCCAGCATTTCCCCGGAAAGATTTACTTTCTAAGAGTTTGTGTTGTTAAAATACAAATCAATCCACGTACTAACGAGTACGCCCGAAGTTGCGAAATAGCTATTTTTTTGCTTTCAAGTGCAGTGTTAGTAATATTACATTACATTACAATCATTCCCAGGTATATTTGCAGCCGAGACGCGCAGAGACAAAACACTACATAGGCAGGCGTCAGCATCGGTCACATGACGTATCATTTCATTTTGACAAAATATTAAATAGTAGCTTCCAAGAGAACTTCGGAAAAAAGAAAATTCCAGAATATTTTCACAAATTCCATGATTTTTCCAGGTGGCTACAATTTTGAATTCTCAGTTTTCCAGATTTAGGGGACACCCTTGAAACATGTTTATGGTTTGCCACTTGCGCGATTTTGCAGCAAGTAAATCGATTTTTGTTGCAATCAATATTCAAGGTGTAGTTCAGAGTTTGAAATTTAAAAACATAAGACATAAAATATAGCATTCCATTAAAAAATATGGGTATATACGTATATATCTAATTGACCCATAGCTGTATGTTCTGTGCGTTTGAGAATTATTAAACAGAAGTGTACTTACCTTTAAATGAATCCATTAAGTATGCCATTTCCCATTCTTGTAAAATGTTCTCGACAAACTCGTCCATACTGTAATGCACTCGTACTATTAATTACAGAACCAAAAACCTCATTTAACTCCGAACTGCAAGCGTACTCGATTAATAATGAAAGCAATGCAATTCAACAAAACAAAACATTGGCGCTAAATGTTTATATCTCGACGCGATAAGCTATGCGTCACAGTAAACTGCCGTTATAGAAACTGCATGATTGCAAAAAGTTACAGAGAAATTCAACATTTCGTTCCAATATACGCGTTAAATTGTACTACAATGTTGGTGTAGATTTTACTAACCTCCTTATTAACTAAAAATCAACTACTTTGTGTGTTATAACAACAATAACGTGAAGTAAAAAGTACAAAAATATTGTAAATTTAACTGCATCCGTCGTACAACAATACATAAGTGCATTTTACAGCTGGTGTAGTACAAAAAACGTTAGAGGCGCGTTTAATTTTACTACAATTGTTGTAGTTATAACAACAATTGTTTTACTACATTTTAAATGTTAATGTAACCCCATTTTTTTTCTCTGTGTGACGCACTTGGAACAAGTTCGAATATAATCTAGCCTTTTCTACTGTCTCTTTCATTATTCTTTAAAATTCTAGAAAGTTTCATAGACAAGTACAGGTTCAATTATTGATTGTGTAAATGTTTAAAACCAAAAAACGATGTCTAATGTTTCATTTTAGGTAGTGATAAAGTATTAAAGCGAATTAGTAATTAGGAGAGATTTTACGTTTGTTTTTTGATATTGAATTATATAAAATTTCAGTATAATTGCTATATATAGGTTTGGGGTGCCGATTTTACTTAATAAAATATGCCATACCCTATAGAATAACTTGTTCTCTATCTACGTTGTAAAGGTGAATTTAATTGAATCTAAACTAAGGGCGTGCTTGTCTAAAAACCTAACTCTTAAACTATGGGTAATAATGACTTTATTGCAGATATATTAAGTACAGCCCTATTGAATACTTCTCCTGCCAACAATTTCCGAAAAACGTTTTTCATAAACAAGTAAATAATTGTTTCAAGTCCAAATATTATCGGGTATCTTCTCCCCTTAATGCGTCGTGAAATATATTTGACAACACTCGTTTAGTTGCCTTTATTTTGCCTTTTACTGTTTACTACATATCTTTGGCTGTCCTTTTATTACTAATTCAACCCGTTTAGTTACCCATTTTTCATACAGTATTGTGTCACCTGCTTCTGAATCCTCAATCCGTATGCCAATTGTTAAGTACTTACATTTGTCACAGGACCGTTCCAGGCACTCCTCATTAATAGTGTTTTCGGGGCAACATAGACTTTTGCTAATTTCTTGAGGCGTACTTTCTCTAATCATTCCAAGAATTTTCATTTTTTTAACTATTAAGGCAAGACACATAAACATGTATCACGTTTGTTTACAGATGGTGGTAAAATCCAAAAAGGTCGATATCTGCAGAATGTCGCGTAACTTTTTATGATTTGGTATTTGTTTAAAAAGATCTTATAAAGATTTTTCAGTGTGTCATTTAACCATCGTTTTTGTTTTTTAATCTTATTACGTCTAACAAAGTCAAGTTTTCCTGGACAAAGTCGGCTGCATTCATCCGTTTCGTGAAACGACTGAACATTTCTTATTTTAATAAAATTCTCGTTTCTCCTTCTTTTGTTTGTCTTTAATCTTACAAAACATGATATTTCGTTCTTTAACTGAGTCTTCTTTCTTAGGTTTGATACTCGTTGACCAAATACATTTGTCCAGAATAAACGTTTTTCCTTGTTAGTATTCTTTTGTTGGTAGTTTTCTGATAACTGCTTTTTCATTACTTCGCCAAATATCAGTTGTCTTTTAACTTCTGGGGTTACTTTTTGATTCTCTAATAAGTTATCAACGTTTTTTAGGGGTGTAGATTTTATAGATTTACTTTTAGATGCAAGTCTCTTAAATTTTTGTTTATATTTTAGATTTTTCAGTCTTTCTTTTTTTCTTTAAGTTTTCAATTTCTGTCCGCAGTCTTTGTAAATGTTTTCTTCTTCGCAGCCTTCCGTCTCGAGCCCTACCATCTTCATGTAGATTTAAAGGTTCAGCTATTTGATTGTCAAGCGGTGCAGGATTTGGCGGTGGAGCGTCTTCGTTCTTTTCATTCTGCTTTCGATCAGCTTGCTGCTTTCCCTCCATTTTTTGCGCTGTATTCTTTTTTCCCTTTCAGATAATTCTGTTATGCTTTTCACTTTCCCGTGTTCTTTACGTCTTTTCCATCGTTCTCTTTCCTTTTTCTTTTCTTCTTCGTATTGTTCGGGATTATTTTTTCTTGCTTCACGCAGCCTTCTCATCGCTACGCTTTGTCGCTCTTTCTGCTTTTCGTGATTTTTTTGCTGTCATCTTTCTTGTTTCTAAAACAAAAACCGTTTTAAATTTTAAGAAAACCCGAGTCAATTCAACAATGGAAACAGATCTAAACAGTTCGATATTATTAATTAAATCATAAGCAATAGTATTCTAATATTATATCAACGCCGTGAAGGTACCCCTTCACGGAGTTGAGTTTCACGGAGGTTTCCATGGAGGCGGTGACTCTGCAGGCGATGACGGCAGTGGTTTGGGGGGGGCGGCCGGCGTGTCGGGCGGCTGGATCCGGCTTCGCTTGGGCAAATTCGGCTAAGTGCCAGGAACTCGGCGAGCACCACTGGCGACTAAATTCGAGTCCGCGACTTTTTCTAAGTCCCAGGAGCTCGGCGAGCACCGCTGGAGACTAAATGTCGTTGAAGCTGGAGTAATCAGGCTGGCTGGACCGAGGGCGGTAGCTGCTGGCTGCTGGCTGAAGTGCTGGCTGGAACTCCGTGCCCTTCTCAAGAAGCCCGGGGTTTATAAAGGTCTTGCCGGCTTTGTTTGCCGATTCCTCGCTCCCGATTGGCTGAACGGCAGTGGGGACGTTTGCAAATTTGATAGGAATTGGATTCGCGGCTTTGATCTCCGCGGCGCGAAGCGCTATCTTATCGCTGACATGGGCATTGCTTCTGTCTTCTTAAAACTTGAATTTTGAGTTCTTATTCGACATGTTTCGCCCGCATATTAACAAAGTTAGGAATACTTAAATTATTTTTACAATAGAAGCCGCGCGGTTTGTGATTCGCGGACTTCCTGGTACGCGGCCTTGCTGCCCCGTGCTTCCACTGTTTAGGCGATTTTTTTCGCATGCTCCGGTGGTCGATGTTTTCTTTAATTCAATCAGCCCTCGCGGCGTGGGTTTTCATTGTTCCTCGATTTGAACGCGAGTTTTTAATGCCTGGATGTTATTTCAGACTATCCGGTGCCGGTGTTTATTGATGCTCTTTGAGTTTTATTTTCTAAACTGCTTAATCCTAAAACTGTCTGTTCTTCTCGTCGCTGCAATCTTCGCAAACTTTATAGTTTTATGGTGCTGTTATTTCGGCCCTTTGCCTACTTGGAAAAAAAATTATGCTTTCTACCGCGGGCGGCTGCGGATTATTTCATACGTGCATTGTTTATGTTCACCCTGACCTTATAACATTAGTAAAAAGGAAATGAAACAGACCAACACCTCAATTCGCGTAATGTTGGCCCTTTTTAATTAATGCGCCAGCTTCCCTGTGTTTTTGAGCGGTTTACTGCCCGGAACACTTCCTTTGTCGCGCTGTCATCTTGTTTTGATGGGTTTATGAAGGTTATGCTCTGGGCCGTAATGCGGCAGCTCCTTGTAAATTTTTGGGACGGCTGCCGCTATGCAGATGTTTAAACTGCGTCTTTGAATTTTGGCGATCTGGTAATGAATGCCGCGTTTTGATACTTGTTGCGTGGCGAGGGCGTAATCGAATTAAATTTTGATAATGGAGGCCCTTGCGTGCCTCCTGAATCATATCAATTCCCCCCCCTTTCGGCGTCCTCGACCCGCACAGGATCAATGGCGCGGCCGGGAAAGGGGCGGAGTTGATCGGCGTGTAGTTTAATGGGGCCTTGGTCTTTTTGTATTAAATATGTGTTGGGTCCAAGCTGCCTGGTTACGTGGTATGGTCCGCCCCATTTGGGTTGGAACCCGGCGTGGCGGTTTTCGGCGGCGTTGGACAAGGGGTATTCCTTCGTGAGGACTTGTTGTCCGGGGTGGAAGGTGGGTTGCTCGGGTGCAGGCTCTGCTGGGGGCCTAGGAGCTGCGTGGGCTCGTATGGCTTCGTCTCGGGGTGCTCGTTGGTGAGCTTGCGGTAGTGCGGGGTCGTGGCTTCCTCCCTCCGGAATCTGTAGTTGCCATTCTCCGGGTCGTAGAATTTCTTTCCCAAACATGGCGTGGGCCGGGGTGCATCCCATCCCTTGATTTTTCCTGGTGCGTAGGGCGAACAATATGGAGGGCAGATACTTGTCCCACATTTGGTGGGATTCCCCTTGTAGGTGCAAGCGGAGTCCGCGTTTGATTTCCTGATTTCTTCTCTCGGTGGGGTTGGCTTGTGGGTGATAGACTGCCGTGGTCCACTGCCGTGTCGCCCACCGTTGACAGGCCTGCTGCCAGGGGGCGCTGATGAACTGGCGGCCGTTGTCTGTTAGCAGAGCGCGTGGGTATCCATACCGGGAAAATACTTCGTCTTCGAGGGTTTTTATTAGGACCGGGGCGGTGCTGCGGGAGAGGGCGAATGCTTCGGTCCACCGTGTGAACAGGTCGGTGACCACTAAAATGAACCGCTTGCCTCGGGTAGAGCGGGGGTAGGGACCCATGAGGTCGAGGGCCAATGTGTCCCAGGCGTGCCGGGGTTGGTCGGGTCGTTGCGCCGCCTTGGCCTGGTTGCGACCCTTCTTACATCTCAGGCACAGGACGCAGAGCCGGACGTAGTCCCGGATGTAGGTGCGCATGTCCGGCCAAAAGAAGTGCTGTGTGATGGCTCTTGTGGTCTCGGCTATCCCGGGGTGACCTGCTAGGGCGTGGTCATGGTACTCGTATACCACCTCGGCGCGGGCTTCGGGGGGTACTACCAGTCGCGGTCCCGCGGGCGTTTGTCGATAGAGATAGCCTTCGCTGACGTCGTACTGCTCTTGTACTTCCCGCAGAGCTGGCGTGGAATGGGGGCTGGCATAGCTCTCATGCAACCGGTTGAACAGGGTCTGCGTGGCGGGATCGGTGAGCTGATGTTGCTGGATCCGGGCGGTGAGCTCCGGTAGTTGGGCGACCAAAAGGTTGACCCGGGGCTGGGCTATGCAGTCGGGGCACTGTTCGCAGTATTCCCTTACCTCCTGCGCTATGTTGGGGCAGCTGTGGTACTTCGACAGGAGTTGGACGGTCTCGGCGGCGGTGCGGTGACGTCCGCGGTACCAGTGGTAGTAATCGAGGATACCGGTCTTGGCTACGGCTGGTATAGCGTGGGAAGGCGGTGGGTGCTGACGGTTCCTGCCCGTCTGATCGGCGCTGGTCCTACTTCTAGGAGGGTCGGCGCTTTCCTGGGGGCCCGCGTTTGTCCCGTTGTCGGAGCTGTGGGTGATAGCAAAAACCACCGGGTGCTCTTCGTCTCGGGTTTCTGCTTGGGGTTGCAGAGGAGGAAGTAGGCGGTCTGCGTTGTCCCAGAGTGTATCCGGGTGCTCCTCTGCGAGCTGCCTTGATAGTGCATCTGGAAGCTCATGGGCCTTCCCGGGGCAGTGCTCGATGTCGAAGGTGAAATCCTGGAGCAATAGCGCCCATCGCGTCAGTTTGGCCCGCTGGTCCTTTTGCGCGTTGAGCCAGGTGAGAGCCTTGTTGTCCGTCCGGAGAGTGAACTTTCGTCCCTCTAGGTAGGGCCGATACCTTTTTACTGCCCATACTGCGGCTAGGCACTCCTGCTCGTTGGAGTGGTAGCGGGTTTCTGCGGGGGAGAATCTCGCACTTGCGTATGAGACGATATCTCGGCTGCCATTTGCGCGCTCCTGGAAAAGCACCGCCGCTATCCCTAATTGGCTGGCGTCCGTCTGTAGTACGAAGGGTCTAGAGGCGTCGGGTCTGGCGAGGCGAAGGGGGGCGCAGAGGGCGTCCTTAATGGCCTCCAGGGCGCGTTGGGTGTCTTCGGTCCAGGCCCACTTTTTCTTGGGGCTTAGTAGATCGGTGAGTGGGGCGGCTAAGTCCGCGAAGTTAGGGACGTATTCCCGGAGCCAGTTGCATAGCCCAAGGAATTGTCTGAGCTTCTTGCGACTGGTTGGGGCGGTGGTGCTGATTACCTGCTCGATGTGCTCTGGTTGGGGTTCGTTTCCGTCTGGGCCTACCGTGTGTCCGAGGTAGCGTAGTCTATCCTCTCCAAATCGGCACTTGTTTATGGAGCAGATCAGCCCATGTTCCTGGAGGCGCTCGAGTACCTTCCTTAAGTGAGTGAGGTGGTCTGCCCAGGTCGTCGAGTAGATGATTATGTCATCCAGGTAGACTAAGCAAAACCGATGTAGGTACCCTACCAGGACTTCGCGGGCCATCAGTCGCTGAAAGGTCATGGGTGCTGTTTTTAGACCGAAAGGCATGACGCGAAACTGATACGCGGCTCCATCAGGAGTGGTGAAGGCGGTGTACGCCCGTGACTCGGGGTGGAGGGCAATCTGCCAATATCCAGACTTCAGGTCGAGTGCTGTGAAAATGCTGGCGGGGCCGAGATCCTTCAGGGTCTCGTGTATTAGAGGGAGTACCGCAGGTTCATCCCAAGTGGCTTCGTTCAGGCGCCTAAAGTCCAGGCAGAACCTAGGCGTGGAGTCCTTCTTGGTCACCACGACTATGGGGGAGTTGTGCGGAGAGTGGCTCGGCTCAATAAACCCCTTGGCCAACATTTCCTCGATCTGTTCGGTAATTACTCGCTTCTTGTCCTCTGAATAGCGATACTGTGGGCTCCTGATGGGTGCGTCGCTGGTCGTCCTGATGACGTGCTGTAGAGTACGTGTGGGAGGTGCAGTGGTCCTCCATACGTCTGGAAATTCATTCAGCACGGCACCCAATTGTTCCTTCCACTGGCTAGGCATATGTGATCCAAGGCTGGTGAGCTGTAGGGGCTCTTGTTGTAGAGCGGGCATCTGCTCGGGGCCTAGGCAGTAGGTGGTGCGTCGGTGCGTGGTACCGTGGTGAATGCATCGACGAGCGAAATCAAACGTTGCTTCTTGCTCGGTTAGCCAAGGCAGTCCCAAGATGAGGTCTTCCCGTAGATCCTCCGCCACGATGCAGGTGGTGGTGTAGGCCTCTAGTTCTATATTGAACTGAATCCTGCTTTCCCCTTTTAGCTTCATGGTGGCATCCTCCTGGGCTGTCTTAGCTTCCGAATGGTGGTATGGCCTGATGTCGTCGTCGTGGACCCATCGGGCGTTGATGAAATTATGTGTGGCGGCCGAGTCCACTAGGGCGTGAATCTCCTGCTGTCCTGGCTCGAATCGTACGAGAATACGGGGCAGGGGCCGACCACGGGGGGCGCTTAGCGCGTGGCACTGGCCTGGGCCGTGGGCTGGGTCTCGGCGTTGACTCGCCCTGGCCTCCCTCCGTTTCCCGACGTCTCGTCGCGGGGCGGTTCGGTCCGGGTGATCGGCGGGTTGGTGGCGGTGCGTGCGGGGACATTAGGGCGCGTTGGGTCTGGTTGACGGCGCTGGGGGCAGTCCCTAATGAAATGGTAGCCCGGGCAGTAATAACACCGGGGCAGTGCAGGGTTTGAGTTTTCTCGGGGGCGTATTTCCCGGGCTGGTGGTGGGGCTTGATCTTCCAGATCTTTTTCAATGGCGGCGACTTTGTCGAGTAGTTCATCCATGCTCGTGGGCGGGGCGAGTCTCAGGTATGGCCGTATGGCTGGCTTGAGCAGTTCCACCAAGATGGCTACCAAGGACTGCATTGGCTGCTGCACTTCCAGGCGTCGTACCAATTGAATTTTTCGTAAGAGAAATATCTCGGCGTTGTCCCGCACTCCTTGCTTCTGGCCGTACAGTTGGGTGGTCAGAGCAGCGCGGATTTCCGGGCTGTCGAACTTTTTCCTAAATCGGTCCTCGAACTCCGTCCAGGCTAATGGTAACGATGCATAGGGCCGCCACCATTGACTTGCCTTGCTCTGTAGGGCGCTTGTTGCTACCTTGAGTAGCTCTCCATTGGAGCAACCTCCTTGCGCTTGGTATCGGACACAATGGCCCAAGAACTCTTGTGGATCGTCCAAATCCTCTCCCTTGAAAACGGGGACTGGGTCGACCTTTTTGGGTGTTGCTATGGTCGCCAGGAGAGTTTGAAATTGTTCAGCCGAAAAGGCCACCGTGCTTGAACCGGTTGGCGTTTCCTGGGGGTGTGTTGGGCGCCACTGGGCATTCTCGATACCCAGAAATTGGGCGGGCTGAGCCGCTGTTGTTCCCAAGTCCGCATGATAGTGCGTTCCCGGGGGTTGTGGTCCCATGCTGGCCGGGCGTTGTGCCGGGCTCTCGCTCTGGGGCGGCGTTCTTTGTCCACATTGGAATAAAGACGCGGCGATCACCTCGGAGCTGTGCAAGCTTCCACTCGCCTGTGCTGCTTGTGCCTGCTCCTCGCTCCTCTCTGGGGTCTCTCCCATGTTTTTCTTGCTCTTGGGCTTGACCATTGTTGTTTGCGTGTTTTCCTTCTGGTATCCACCAAAAAAAATGGCCCCACGTTGGCGGGCGTCAATTAACACGACTCGGTCCCGCGGCCTCGTTGGAGGGCGGGCGAGGGCTAACTACTACTAATGGCGACTCTTGTTGATTTGGCCCTGGCAACTCAGTCGGCCAATGGTGTTCTCCCTGGTAGGCGGAGCAGACCTAAGTGCAAGCGCGAGAGAGAAAACAAAAAGAATGATATTTACACAGGTTTTTAATTGTTTGAACATATATACAAAAGAGAAAAATAATAGGCTATGTATTGGATGACGCCTCGAAGCTTCTGGTGGGGTGGGGTCGCCGTGTTTCGTCCCGGGGCTCTTCCTCTCGTGGGGAGGGGCGTGCGTGCCGGGGACGGCGGAGGTTCTGGCGCTGGAGGCGGCTCGGAGGGCTAGGTGTGCGGCCTCGCCGGCTCGTCGGGCCGGATGGCTGCGGATTGGGGCGCCTGGGCGATGGTGACGGGCGGCGGCGGTGTCGGCGGTGGCTGGACGGTATGCGCGCTGGAGAGGAGCGGAGGGACGGCCGGGGGCGGTCGCGTAGCTCCTTGGTCTGCCGCGGATCCCTCCTGTGGTAGTGGGGTGTACCCTGGACCTTGCTTCGGGCCGGCAGGGCTACTGTGGGGAGCTGGGGGCGGCGACTCGACTCGGCGGGGGCGCAATATGCGTCCCACAAGGACTGCAGTTCCCGTGTCTCCTCGGCGCTTAGGTGCAGCTCCAACTCCACTTCCAACTTTCGGGGGCGGTGGAGGACCTGTCGCTGGCGGCGGTGCGGGCGGCGCGGTCCGGGCGGAGTCTGGTCGTACAGGGCTTCCTGTCCCGTGGGCGTGTTTCGGAGCTCCGGGGTCCGTGGGCAATACTGCGGGGATGCGATGTCCGCGCGGTTGGCGGCGGCGGCGGGCGATCCTGAGTGCGGCCGCAACTGTAGACAACGGCGTGCCTTGAGGGTCAAGGGCGACTCGGGGTTGGGGGTAGGTGAGGGGCCGAACAGGCGTTGGAAGGTCTCCTGGAGTCTGTAAAAATATATGAGACTGATTAGTGCGTGGGGGGGGGGTGGCGTCCTCGGAGAGGCCGGCTGGCGGCGGCGTCCTGTGGAACGGGGAGGAAGGAACGTCCTTACTCCATGGAGGCGGTGACTCTGCAGGCGATGACGGCAGTGGTTTGGGGGGGCGGCCGGCGTGTCGGGCGGCTGGATCCGGCTTCGCTTGGGCAAAATTGGCTAAGTGCCAGGAGCTCGGCGAGCACCACTGGCGACTAAATTCCAGTCGGCGACTTTTTCTAAGTCCCAGGAGCTCGGCGAGCACTGCTGGAGACTAAGTGTTGCTGAAGGAATTTTCTAAGTCCCAAGAGCTCGGCGAGCACCGCTGGAGACTAAGTGTTGCTGAAGGAATTTTTTAAGTCCCAGGAGCTCGGCGAGCACCGCTGGAGACTAAGTGTCGTTGAAGCTGGAGTAATCAGGCTGGCTGGACCGAGGGCGGTAGCTGCTGGCTGCTGGCTGAACTGCTGGCTGGAACTCCGTGCCCTTCTCAAGAAGCCCGGGGTTTATAAAGGTCTTGCCGGCTTTGTTTGCCGATTCCTCGCTCCCGATTGGCTGAACGGCAGTGGGGACGTTTGCAAATTTGATAGGAATTGGATTCGCGGCTTTGATCTCCGCGGCGCGAAGCGCTATCTTATCGTACATGGGCATTGCTTCTGTCTTCTTAAAACTTGAATTTTGAGTTCTTATACGACATGTGTCGCCCGCATATTAACAAAGTTAGGAATACTTAAATTATTTTTACAATAGAAGCCGCGCGGTTTGTGATTCGCGGACTCCTGGTACGCGGCCTTGCTGCCCCGTGCTTCCACTGTTTAGGCGATTTTTTTCGCATGCTCCGGTGGTCGATGTTTTCTTTAATTCAATCAGCCCTCGCGGCGTGGGTTTTCATTGTTCCTCGATTTGAACGCGAGTTTTTAATGCCTGGATTTTATTTCAGACTATCCGGTGCCGGTGTTTATTGATGCTCTTTGAGTTTTATTTTCTAAACTGCTTAATCCTAAAACTGTCTGTTCTTCTCGTCGCTGCAATCTTCGCAAACTTTATAGTTTTATGGTGCTGTTATTTCGGCCCTTTGCCTACTTGGAAAAAAATTATGCTTTCTACCGCGGGCGGCTGCGGATTATTTCATACGTGCATTGTTTATGTTCACCCTGACCTTATAACATTAGTAAAAAGGAAAAGAAACAGACCAAAACCTCAATTCGCGTAATGTTGGCCCTTTTTAATTAATGCGCCAGCTTCCCTGTGATTTTGAGCGGTTTACTGCCCGGAACACTTCCTTTGTCGCGCTGTCATCTTGTTTTGATGGGTTTATGAAGGTTATGCTCTGGGCCGTAATGCGGCAGCTCCTTGTAAATTTTTGGGACGGCTGCCGCTATGCAGATGTTTAAACTGCGTCTTTGAATTTTGGCGATCTGGTAATGAATGCCGCGTTTTGATACTTGTTGCGTGGCGAGGGCGTAATCGAATTAAATTTTGATAATGGAGGCCCTTGCGTGCCTCCTGAATCATATCAGGCTGATAAAATTTGTCTCCATGCACATTTTATAGGACGGAAAAATGCGACGTCCAGGGGCTGGCTGAGGTGAGTACTATTTGGGGGAAGGCATACAAAAGCTATATCATTCTCTTGACATTCTTTGATGACTTTCAAAGATACATGGGACGAGAGATTATCTCCTGTGAGTACAGTTTACCTTCCAATTTCTTCAATTTAGGCAACATTAGAGGAAAAAACCATTCCTCAAACGTTAGTCCATCAAACCAACCACTAGTTGTGGTACTGTAACGAGTACCTTTAGGACCACCTTCTGCCCATGTAGACCACATTCGGTTGGCACGGTAAACTACAAAAGGTGGGAGTAGCTCTCCAGCAGCGCTACCAGCCATCATTAATGATATGCTTGTTACAAATTTTGGTGGGGTATTTGGTGCCACGCTTTACCACACATTTTTTTGTGCCCGGGTCATCCGTCAGATTGGTTTCGTCATAGTTCCAGATATTTTCTGGGGGTACATTTTCAACAACAGCAGAGAGATTATCAATATATTCTTTGATCATATCTTCACTGATTGTTCCACGACTTTTCTTTATATTCGATACGAATCGGACGGATAATTCTGGATGTCGTGCCACAAATGATCTGACCCAATCCTTGCCCGGGACATAATCTCTAAATATTGCTACTACCCTTCCAACTTTTCTTAAATGATCCCTGACAATATATCTTATAACCTGCTGGTCCAATGGAAACCCAAAATTGCTCATCGCAATGATGCAGGATACAAAAGCTTTTTCCTCTTCGTTTGTAAAAATTAAAGGTTTACCAGGCCGCATAGTGTAGCAATTTTTAAGTTTGTAGTTAAGAGTCCTACGGGGAATGTTGTAGTTTCTTGCAGCTTCCCTTTGGCTTAATCTGCCAGATCTGTCTGCCTCTAAGCTGTCATTTAATTTGTCGTTGGTGTAATCAGTATATCGCCTAGAACCAACAGCTCTCGAGTATTTATTGGGCATGTCTGAAATAAAAAGGTAGTCATTTCTAATGAATTAACGTATTTATTAAGAAAAATAGCTTTCAAAAAATAATTTGGGAGATTCAGGTAGCAAAAATTAACAGAGGGTAACTTTGCACCACTTTCCACCCGTGGTGCAAAGTAACTCGAGGTTGCCATTCCAATCGCAGCGCTCAATCTAAAAATTTATTATACATTTCCCACATGAAAAAACCGAATTCCAATTACTGATTCCATTAGCCAAATATATTTATAACAGTTTATGCACATTCACTTACTACCTATTATCAACAGTCCAACAGGTGTTTACCTAGAATTAATCCGGACAATAAATTTTCATAAACTGCAAGGTCAACGTGCACAGGCTTGTAGAAAAATAATAAAGAAATCGAGTAGCACAATGCCTAGTGAAATTCATGCACACATATGCCATCTTTCAAATATACTTGAAACTAAAATATTACAGATCACTATTTTTCTGCTGTAGGGCGCCAAAACAAAAATTCAAATTGGTGCAAAGTTATACCCTAAGGTGCAAAGTAACCCCGTTTTACGTACAGTGCCTTTATATAGACAGTGGCGACAATGGGGTGTCCTATTTTTGATTGGCTGCCTAGATCACGTGGTTTTAGCCGCCATGTTTATGCTAAATCACCTGTGATTCGTGTTATACTTTTGGCAGTACTGAAGTGTATTTTCAGTCTCTGTCAAATTCGAGGTTAGTATGTTCGGTTTTGCGTCAGTTTTGACATAAACTGACGCAAATCTTAACCTGCAAATCTCGAATGTTTTCAGTACTGCCAAACGTAAAACACGTATCACAGTCGACTCTGATCACGGATTTAAATAAACAACCGTTAGAAATTTGCATAAATATGGCGGCGGGGGTGTGGCTTAGTTGTATTGTCGCCACTGTCTATATAAAGGCACTGTAGTTTTACGGTATGGCTTTTTTGTTTTTTAAATCTTTTATTACGTTTTAGTTTTAAATAAACTCTTTTCATATGGATCTTTCGTTTTTTAAATCGTGTTATAACATCGGCCAACTCGATCTGAAATTTATTTTGATCACTCGATACTCGACCCCATTAAGAAGATGTAGGTACGTGACCAATCGCCGTGCGAACATAACATCAAAGAAGGTTGAAATTATAGTGGAGAATTAAAAGTAAACGAGAGCCGACTTCGGCATCTAGAAAACTATTTAGTGACTGACACAACTAACAGTTTTACTATGTGCGGGGGGGATGACCAGTTTTAGTAACTTAAATATGAGTCCTAGCCATACCTTATCGAAAGCTTTTTCGATGTCTAGAAGGACAATCAACGTTACTTTGTCTTTTTTGAAATTTTTTATGACGTCGTTAACAATTTTCGCTACCTGCTGCACGGTGTTGTGCTTGGCCCTGAACCCAAACTGTTCGTTTATTGTCAGTTTTAGTTTCCTGCCTATTTCATTTAGTCTCAGCAGTATTACTTTTTCAATTAGTTTTGCCAGTCTGGGGAGTAGGCTGAAAGGCCTGTAACTCGCCGGCGCGGATGGAGATTTTTTAGGTTTTAGGATAGCTATAACCTCTGAAATTTTCCAGGTGGTGGGAAAATGTAATCTTAGACAAGTGTTTATTATATAGGTACGTCAGTTGTACGGTGCTTTTTTGGTTAGGTTTTTTAGTATTAAGTTAGGGATTCTGCCCAGTCCGGGGGATTTGTTATTGGCCAGCTGTTTTATAATTTTTGCAATTTCGATAGGGGATGCGATTAATTTTGCCAGCGTTTTTCTGAGATCTGGTATGTGCGGTTGCGGAATAGATCCACCGTTTCCCAGATTTTTCGTTGTTCTTGAGTTTCAGGCCCTGCGTCTAGTTGGTGAATTTCTTCGAAGTTTTTTCCTAGGAGCTGCGCTTTTTCTCGGTCTGTGACCGCTTGCGTGTCCGCCTGATTTAATGTTGGCATTGAGGGTCGTTGTTTTTTTGAGGCCTTTTGCGAACCTCCACAGGGAATTGTCGTTGGGGTTGAGGGCCTCAAGCTTAGCCGTCCAGGTTTGGTTTTGGTGATTTTTAATTAGAGCCCTGACTTCTCGATTTTTTCTGTTTAGCTGGTCCTTTAGTTGGGGATCTGCTGTTTGTTGCCATCTTCGTTTAGTTCGATTTCGTTCCGCGATTACGTGGAGTACGGCGTCCGGGAGCTTGTCTTTTGTGGCGTCGAGTGTTTTGAGTTTTGAGTGTTTTTTAATTGCGTGCTGCAAGGCATCCGTGCTTCCGGAGAGGGTATGTTGTTTTCTATTTTAATTTTTGAGTCGAGGGTTTTTCGAAATTGCTCCCAGTCTGTGTTTTGGAATGTTCTTATTGTTTTTGTCGTGTTCTGTTTGTGTTGTTGGTAGAGGTGGAAAATTACAGGGTTGTGGTCCGATTCGAGTTCGGGTATAGATTCGAGGGCCGAGATTTGTTGGATGTTTTTTGCGTAAGCGATGTCAATTGTCGTCGGGGTGAAGTTGTTGTCAGGGTAGTGAGTATGGGTATCTGGGTGGTGTATAACTATGTTGTTAGTGGTCTGGTAATTGTACAGGGTGTTCCCGTTGACGTTACCCCTATTTCAGTTCCAACTTCGATGTTTAAGTCCGCTACAATTAAAACTCGTTTCGCTAGTCCTGTCAGTGCGTCCAAGTCTGCTTTTTTATTAGCATTGCTACTCCACCTGAGGCAGCGTTCGCGTTTTGTCTGTCCTGTCGGATCGTTGTGTAGCCCCTAACTTTAATTTTCTCCCTGTCTGTCAGTTTTGTTTCATTTAATAAGAGTACGTCGATGTCGTTTAGTCGTAAGTATAAAATTTATTACTTGGCCTAATTTGGTCCTAAGTCCGTTAGCGTTCCAAGAGCAAATTTGTAACTTAGAATCCATAAGCGGATAGATTCTTTGCAAAGTTATTAAATGTTGTGAACTTTTCTAGGGGCATAGTACATCCCCTTAGTAAGTTGTTTAAATCTTTTACAGCGCTAAGCATACCTGCGACGTTTATTAAGGAATTTAATGTGGTTAGTTCGTCACACTGTTCGGCGAACTCTGTCCCTTGGTTTTTGCTGTAAGATGGCGGCGAGGTGGGTTGGACTGCTGGCCTAGGAGCGCCTGGATTGGTTGGGCCTGGTTCGCTGCGATTGGGTGGGGCAGCAGATGCTTGGTGGTACTTGACTGCGGCTGTTCGGAGCCACGGATTGGTTAGCGGAATCGGCGCCTGTTTCAATTGGGTGGTCCTGAGGGCTGGAAATTCCCATTGGCCTGGGGGTCGTCTGTCAGGTCGCTGCTGTGATGTCACCCTGTTGTAGCTTGTCCTGATAAACTTTACAGACTGTATTATTAGCGGTATGGTCCTTACCACAATTTGCGCAAGTTGGCTTTTGCTCCTTCGGTAGTGTGCACTCCCGGGACCAGTGATTGCCGGCACACGTTACACACACTAGTTTGGCAAAGCAGTTTGAAGTTCCATGGCCCCAGAGCTGGCATCGATGGCATTGGATTAACACCTTCGTGTTAATCAGCCGCTCCCATTGTATCTTCGTGTGTGCCACGAACATGTATTTGGCGTTTAGTTGCTTTAGAGTTACGTCGCTGCCTGTGATGATCATGTAGGTATAGGGGGCGATTCGCCCTCATTCTCGTAGATACATTTCTGCACTTGCAGCCCCTGGTGTCGGAGATCCTCTGTAATTTCTTCCGGTTCCGGTTGCCCTTCGAGCCCGCGCAGTACAAAGGCGTGTGTTTTGTTATTTTTGGTAGTGTAGGTATGAAACGCTACATTTTCCTCTTTCATATTGGCGGTGTAGGATTCCCATTCGCTGGTTTCTTTAATAAATATGTTGGTGGCATCCCTAGTGTATTTAATGTGGAAACCCTTTGGTGCTTTTTGTTTTAGATTTTCTATCATTTCCGAATGTCGATTCGCTTTGTCGTGTATGACAATCGGCGGCGGTCTAGTTTTCTTTTGGATCTGATTTTGATCCTCCTCGCGTTCTTCTTCAGTTTCTTCTGTTTCCATTATTTCTGTTTCGTCTTCGGACAGCGGCTCGTACCTATTGGATGTTGCAATTGTTCTATCTTTTTGCTATCTGATTCTCGGCTCCTTCTGCTCGCCGCTTGTTGGTTTTCTTCGCGGGGGTCCAGCCCGGCGCTAATTCTTTACGAGTGCTCGCCGCGTTTCGCGATCCGCTTGCTATCGCGGCGGGGCCGTCCGCGGCGTTGCCGGATTTTAGTACCTTTTGCGCTTCGCTGCCGGGCCTCGCGGGGTCGCTTGATTTTGAAGCGGTGTTGCCGGGTCTCGCTGCTTGCCACGGTCTGCAGCTTGAGTCAAGGATAAATCCCGTGGAGCTGACCCTGGGGGCTTCGATATCTTTCTTTGCATTGGGCTTCGCGGGTTCGCTAGGCAGTGTGTTTTTATTAATTAGGTCGCGGGGTTCCATTGATTTGTTTTGCTCGAGTTCAGCCATGATAGCATCCCCGAGGTCGCTTGCATGGGCTTGCGACGCGGCGGATTCTCGCGCCGCCATTAGTTTAGTTCTTGCTTCTTTAAGCTCGGCTAGAATTCTCTCTACCTGAGCTTCACGGGCAGTTAGTTCAGCTCGCGGATTTTTTGCGAGGTAGTGGTCTAGTTTTGTATTTTTACGTGCCGACGGCGCCGGTTTTTTGCTCATTCGCGACGGGAATTTTTTATACAGTCTCTTTAGAATAATTAAACTATTCTTAGGCTATCACTAATTATATAATTACATTACACTAAGCTTATTTGCGGCACCTATTTTATAATTGTCTGTGCACCCCTAATTTTGTAAAATTGGACCGGTCCAAGCCACCCCAGTCTGCGCTCGCAGTCTGGTTCTATTTTTAGCCTGCGGCGGAATTCCTTCGCGCGCGGGGTCCCCTTTCGATTAATATCGATTCACTGTTTTTTATGTTTTACATGCTTTCTGTGTCTTTTCACTGCACTTTTTATTTTTTGTTAATGTCTGTGGTGACACCCGGGTGGCGTCACCACTTAGTTTTGCGTTTTCCACGATTTTTGATCGATTTATAGAATTGCTCGAGCACAACACGTCCGTATGTTAGGGTAGCCGATACGATTCTGGGGGGACGAGAACCGGTGCTTTCAATGTGGTATGGCCGTTGTCTGTAATTTTTCTCATTATCCGGGCTTAAGAGGAGCTTTAATGTGTTGAAGAGAGAGCGTCAGTCGAAGTCGAAATACGGTTTTAAAACTGACAATCGGCGGAAATTTGCATCGGCGTTTGGAGTGGAGCTTTAAAAAAAAAACTCCTCTCCGAAAAGCAAATACGCGAAGGAAAATAGGCGCCTCGCGCTTGCCATCCGGTCGTAACTTATTGTCCGAGCCGAACACAATTTTATTTTAAAATAATCGCCCATTACAACGACAGGGCATCGACTGCCCCGTCATTAAAAATTAAATATAAATCTATTACGATATTGAAAAATCTTATTTCGCTCTCTGTTCATCCCTTATTAGGCATAATTAACCGCGTCTCGAAGCAAAAAAAATTAGGCCGTTATAAATGAATACCGACACAGCTTCGGCAAAACTTACACTCAGCGGAGCGTTATCTTTAATAGGAACGGCCCCATAAATTTAACTCGTCGACTGGGAGTCTGAAATGTCTTATAATAACATCAACAAGCAGACCGATCTCGAATTTCGCGTATTCTGCAAGCTCACAATTTTTGCAAGTCGGTGCTGGGTATGAAATAGTTATTTTAGCATCAAGGGAAGTAAGTAGCTTTTACCAGTCGAGAACGAGTTTGCCAGCCCGAGCGAGCGAGGGCTGGCAAAGTTCGAGACTGGTTATAGATAGTTACTTCCCGAGCATGCTTATAACATTTTTCTCCATGCCCAACAAAAATTTGAATAAAATATCCTATTCAATTTACCACCATCTTTAGGCCTATTACGTTGGGCCATTCTGTTCTGTTACACAACTCGCACCTGCCTTCCCCTGCTGCCGCCTGACCAAAGAAGGGGGCCCTCCGGGCTCTGCCCCTCTCTAAGCTGGTCCCCGGGGCTCCGCCCCTCTCGAAGGGGTCCCTCGGTGCTCCTCCCCTCTCCAAGGAAGCCCTGGGGGCTTCGCCTTTCTCCAATGGGGCCATCGGGGCTCCGCCCCTCTCCAAGGAGGCATCGGGGCTCCACCCCTCTCCAAGGGGGCCCACGGGGCACCGCCCTCTCCAAGGGGGCCCTCGGGCCTCCGCCTTTCCCCAAAGGGGCACTCGGGGCTCCGCCCCCCTCCAAGGAAGCCACGGGACTCCGTCCCTCTCCAAGGGGGCCCTCGGGGCTCCATCCCTCTCCAAGGGGGCCATCGGGGCTCCGCCCCTCTCCAAGGGGGCCCTCGTGGCTCCGCCCCTCTCCAAGGGGGCCCCCGGGGCTCCGCCCATCTCCAAGGGGGGCCTTGGGGCTCCGCCCCTCTCTTAACGAGTTTTTAAATTTCAAATAGGTTAGGATCAGTTAAGTTCAAACCCGTTCAGATCACTTATAGAACTAAAATTACTGTAATAACACGCAATTCACTTACTTCCCTTGGGGAGTAGGTACTTACTTCCCCAATGTCATGACAACCAGTAAACAAACAGTAAAATCAGCTTACCTGCAATGGATATGTCAAAGTAAGTGTAACTTACTAGATGGGCATGGAGAAAAAGATATTAATATAATCATAATGTAATTATTAATAAAACGCGCTCGGACGAAAGAAAGCGGCAGTCTTCGAACTAAAACTCGAGGCGCCCGACGGCGTCGCTGTGCGCTAGCCCGCTTCGATTTTCGCGCGGTCCTCCGGCTCGCCGACGAAGGTCTCGATGGATAAGGCGCCCGGGAGAGGTTCCTCGAACAGAAAGTGGCGCGCCGGGACTCCCGTCACTCGACGGGGACGCCTTCGAACTTCGAAGCGGGGCAGCCGCTCGACTCGCTCCCGGCCGAGGTGCACGGAGCGAGGCTCGAGAGCGAATTTTCGCCGAACCGAAAGAGCCACGGCGATGCCGCTCGGGACGCTGACGGACGGTACCGGCCGCCTTCCCGGATGGGGGGAATGATGATTACTAGAAGATCCTACATAAATATCATTCCATGATGTGCCACCTCATTGTTATTAACAATTTTAAGCCTCAATCAGCATTTTAATTTCCCCTCGGAAAACTCACAATTGTTACTTATTACTATATGCACCAAAACGGAAACTTCTTAAAGATATTGTGTAATGGAACGTTACGACTACATCATAGAATATGAACAAATCTCTATTTTAACAATTGAAGATTCTTTTTACAACTCTCCATTTAATTCTTACCTTTTGACAATAACTGTTCTAATCTATAACAACAATTGCAAGAAGGGTTATATTATTCCCTCTTGTGCAAACACTCGTTATTTGCGTTACTAATTAACAGTTCCAGACTCATTGCTACAGATGTTATTTGTACCTTTTATAGGGTGAATGTACCTTTTGGCGGCCTTTTAACTGAATTTCGAGATTAAAGTAATCATATCTGGTAAACAGTTATAAGTTATTGAGATATCATGCATGAAATGAGATACATTGAATAGTCTTTTGGTATAAAAATTTATCAAAAACGTCATATTCTCAACGTTGAAAATTTAAAAAAATATTTTTCGAGAAAATGCACATTTTACCGATTATCGGCCGCCAGTGCATTTTTGTCGGCCGCTAATTTATCCGTTCTCGGCCCCACGGCCGACATGCGGCTATTTGTCGGCCATGTTCGGGAAACTTGAATTTAGGTGGTAGGTAGTGATGTATGAATGAATAAAATAGTCCAACTCTTTTTATAATAAGTAGTATTTATTTATTTAAAAAAAATAATATTCTACAGGTAAAACTCTGGTAGGAAAGTTATTTCAATCTTTGCATAAATCACATTTGTATTCTTTACTTTCAACGTCTTCATATGCATATTCGGTAAATTCAGTACATCGTAAGTGGTATCATCTTGGGCAATGGTCGCAACCAATATTTTTTTCAGAATCCTCTTCTGTTTCACTGTAAATGTCATCTTCACAGAGAGAACATCTGAGTCTCTCTTTTTCTTCAATATCATAATTAATATTCTTTTTAACTTCATTATACTTTTTCTTATTGATGCTCACTTTCTTTCGTCTTTTTGTTCGTTGCACAATACCTTGGTTCAGTTCTCTCAGTTCTTTTCTCTTCCGGTAATTTTCTATTTTCTTTTTCTTCTCCTCATCCTTTTTCTCGTAGTATTTTCTCCACTCCCGGCAAGAAATTGCACTTGTCAATTTTTCTTTTCTTTTAGAATTTTCTGCTTGATCAATTGGGGTTGGGAAAGTCAAATGCCGTGTAAAAGGAGTAGTAGGAGATGTATGAGACTTTCCTGCTACTTCATCTAGAGATTCTTTAGCCATTACTTTATCGGGCGTTTTATGGACTATATCATGGGTCTGGGGTTCAGACGAAGAAGGCACATCTTCTAATTGTACGTTAAAAGTGTGGTCGGGATCCCTTAGTTTTTCAGGAGTTTTCTGTGCTGCATTATGGATTTGGGGTACAGACGAAGAAGGCTCATCTTCTAATTGTACATTAGAAGTGTGGTCATAAGCCCTTTGTTTTTCAGGAGTTTTCTGTGCTACACTATGGGTTTGGGGTTCAGACGAAGAAGGCTCATCTTCTAATTGTACATTAGAAGTGTGGTCATGAGCCCTTTGTTTTTCAGGAGTTTTCTGTGCTACACTATGGGTTTGAGGTTCAGACGAAGAAGACTTGTCTTCTAATTGTACGTCAGAAGTATGGTCATGAAACAGTTCTTTTGCAGGGGTTTTCTGAGCTGTGTTGTAAGTTTGGAGCTGAGACGAATAATCTGTTTGTATATCAGAAGCGTGGTCATAATTCGTTTGATTTAAAAAAACTACAGGTAAGACATTCACATCATCCATGGAGATTATTGAACCGACGTCAACTGTTGATTCAATTATTCCTATTATTTGTATCGCTCAAATCTATGGACGAATTGAGATTGTTAGGAAGTTCAAGATTGTTAGGAAGTTCAAGATTGTCATCCAATTCTGTGAGTATGTTGGCATTGTCAAAAAGTTCAAAATTATCATTTAAATCTGTGGGTGTGTTGACATTCTTTTCAAGGTATTTTATTTCGTTGATAATCACTTGAACGTTTACACCATACTCATACAGGCGATCTTCGATCGCCTTAATCACTTTTTCTGCAGATCTAAAATCTTTGGCTGAAAGGGTTTTGTCAGTCTTATCTTTTGTTGTGTGTTGTTTTTCTAACGTGTTTTTAACACATTTAGTGTAATCCACATTGTTGGGGTTTAGCGGAAAGAGGCCACATTTTCGAAACCCGTTTTTAATGCACTCTACCATATTTGTCAATTCTAAAGTTTCTTGGAAAACTGAACAAAAATTGATTTTGTTGACAACGGAATTGGCATTTTCCGGTTTGCTTTACCATTTTCGGACAGTGATTCTCCATTCTTGCTTCAGTGGCCGGAAGACGCTCACGTCTGCCGGCTGAAGTATGTGGGTGGTGTTCGGTGGTAGAGCATAGAGGATTATGCCATTTTTTTCACAAAATTGGCTCAAGGGTAATGTCATATGACTTTGATGTCCATCTATAAATAATATTTGGTACAAGTACAAGTACAAGTTTTTCCATCCACGCGGCGTAAGCACCTTGCCTGATTTGGGGCACAAGGCGAAACCCGATTCGTCACCATTAAATATTCTATTAGGATTTTCCATAATTCCTTTGCAGTTTTTCTTGTCAAGAAATTCATTGAGGTCTCTAAACCACGACCTTATAAATTCTTCTGTCACTACAGCTCTTGATCTATTAATTCCTTCAGCTTCTCGAACGGATATTTCCGGATGACGTTTCAGAAAATTTTTATACCATCTGATACCTGGTTTATGGTTGACAAATTGATCAAGTTTCCCTGTTTCTCGAGCAATTTTCGTGACCGTGTCAATTAAATGTTCTTTTTTAATCGGAAAACCGCATTTAGCAATGTTTATTGCCCAATCGGCAATCCGATTTTCGCCTTCCAAAGTCATGATAGGCTTAGGGCCCGTTTTTTTAGAGCGTCACCTCGTCTGCCATGTATCCTGTCTTGGAGGGTAGCTCTTGGTACTCTGAATTGCCGACTGGCCTCTCTAATGGAAACTTGACCATATCGTATTAAATGAAGTGCCTCTTTCAAGGACTCTTCAGAATATGAAAATAATTTTCTCTTTGAAAGAGATTTTTTTGTATTTTCCTTTGAGCTGGCATCTGAAAATATTGAAAACAACAAATATTTTAAATTATTGTATGAAAAAATTAAGTGGACGACAACAACCCAGTTGTCGCCCACCTTGATCTTCCTTATTGCGATATGAAAAATTAAGTGGCCGAGAAAAACCCAGTTGTCGGCCACCCGAGCTTCCTTAAATTTATATTTTTCGTATTTTAACCTGTTTTGCATTATATGACGGCCGCAAACTGGTTTCTATTCTAATGAAAATATTCGGCAGTGATTGAAAACAAGATATAACATATATGTAACGTTAAATAGGTTGAATAAGGACAGAAATTACCATCAACGCAAACCACTTCTCGGCCACTTTGGCCGAGAAAAGGTCTATAGGAGTTTTAGTAAACCAATTAGCCGGCCACCCCAATTCTTTTGCAAAACGTGTGTTTTTCAATATTTTAACGATTAAAATATAATATTTCATCTATAACCTCCATGCTGATGTAATTGAACATGCATTAAACCGAGAATTAGATAAAATACTTACTATTTCTGAAGGTTCCCGCCACTAAATAAAACAGACACATTCAAGCTGGTATTCATAAAACGGAGTGGTGGCCATTTTAGATATCTTTGTTTAGTTTAGTGTTTTGCCGCACGGCTGCGCACTTCCTATCAAACAATCCGGAAATATTATAGAACACTGTAACACACTGATGTTCTTAGTTACGTACGAAATATTCTTGTTACATTCAAATGTTTGTTGAAATGGCCGAGAAATGGTGGCGGCCGAGCAACAGGTACATTCACCCTATGAACATATGTACTGAAGAAGGGCCAAGAAGCCTGAAATATATATACAGAACACTACAACATTTTCTAATAGTTCCTATACCTAGGTTCTAATTTACTATGTAAACTTCTAGCTGATGCTCCTTAGGGAATACTTACATTAAAAACATTGTTCTGTCCATACATGTATATAGAAAATTAAAATCTTGAAATTCATCAGAGGCTGTGTTTACTATTATGAAGTTAGCATGATCTACAAAAACCTTTAAAACTGAAACTGAAATATAACTGAAAATCTTGGTAATAGTAAATAAACATCTCATATTAAAACTTATTGTCATATAAATGGTTATTAATTTTTTGGTTTGAGAGACTTAGCGCGACCAGACGTGTCATGAAATTGGGCGCAACCACTGCAGGGTTAAAGGTAAACCCTAAGTGGTTCTGTGATTATGTAGGTCCGACAGATCGGGCACCTTGAATCCACTGTAGCAGGATTGTATGCCTGCGTTGTGCAATACCCGCACAGTAGATGGCCGCAGTTCGACAAAACATAATTGCGCCTCCGACTGCTGCATATGACACAAGCGTCGCTTGGGGGCAGGTTCTCGTCTGCTTCTGAAAATGTAAGTGTTGTCATTAGATTTTCAGAAGCAATAAAACGCAGTAGTCTTCTCCACGTACATTTATTAAAAAGGCGACATGTTTCGAAGCCAAACTGGCTTCATCTTCAGGCCAAAATGATCATTGGTTAAAAACAGGTGAAACCACGTGTTCAAATTTTTAGGTTAAGTTGAGGTTAAGCGCTGAAGGCGAGGTAGTAATAAAAAAATCACAAAGAACACGACATTGGAGAAGAAAATTAATTCAATAACCAGTAAACTACGTTATAAAGATCGTTGTACTGGTTATTTCATCAAATTTAACAAATTAAAAACGGCAAGTAAAATAGCAACCATTCTCTGACGGAGAAGGCACTAGAATCAAGTGCCTTCTCCGTACATTTTCTTTTTTATCGACATTATCTTTTTTACTGGGAATTGGGATAATCTCATCTAGCATTTTTCCTGGTGTCAAGTCAATAATAGGTTTGGGCGAGTGACTTGCCGTTTCGTCTTGTTTCCACTGGGAACAGCCAGGTTGTGGTTCTTGATTAAAAACTGGTGTTTTTCCATTAGCATTTCTTGTGGTAGGAGTTTCAGTCAGGTTTGCATTAAGATTCGGGGGGATTTAAGGCTTCTTCCAAAATATTCACTCCATTTTCGTCCTCGCTCCTGGAATCGTCGTTAGTTGAAATAAAGGCGTAGTCAGGAATGGCTTCGCGATTAAAAGGAATTATTCCGCGAAAACCTGATACAGCATTTTTCATCACTGCGGATTTTGTCCAAGCTTCCGATAACAGGGTTCCAAACTGCAGTCTAGATAATTTTCTAGAGGGGTTCGTTTTCATAAAATTGTTGCAGGAAGCAAAGTAGTGAGATTTTAACGATTTAAAAACGGCTCTATCAAGGGGCTGCAAATAGTGGGTAGTATGAGCCGGCAGGCACAGCAAAATAATATCATTATTTTCTGAAAATTCTAATATCTCGACCAAATTATAATGGGAGGTATGTCCATCTAAAATTATCAGAACTTTTCCAGCTGGTTTACGCGAAAAGAAGTGTTCTTTTAGCCACACAAAAAATATTTCTGTATTTACATATGCCGATTTTTGTGACATGTGGACCACTGAACCTGGAGGCATTCCATCACTGAATTCGGCTTTCCTATTTTTGTCTTTGAAAATGCAAAACGGTGGCAAAAACACCGCTTCTCCACTGCAACATGCTATGACACTTATTGTTTCCCCCTTTTCGCCTGATGTAATAGCTGGCACGCTTTTTGATCCTTTCTCTGCAATTACCTGTCCAGGTTTGTTATTCAGCTGGAGGCCTGTTTCGTCAACATTGAAAATGTTGCCAGGCTTTTCAAAAAGGCCATTTGTGGTTAAAACGTCTTCAAGCAAATTAAAATAGTTGTTCACAATGGTTTTTGACATAGCAATAGAACGCGCTGTCGACAAACCTTCTGCTTTTCTAATGCTAAGGTCTGAGTTACGTAATAAAAATAACTGCAGCCAGTTATAACCAGCTCCTTCTGTCTCTTTATCGAATTTGTGAGGTATCTTCAGTTGCTCTGCCAGAGCATACGCCATGTGCCTAACGGAATCACGCGTTGGTGCAAACCCAAATTTTTGCAGTTTTTTAATGTGCGCTACTAATTTCCGTTCATGTTCAATCCCTAATGTAGAAGCAGGTCCTAGGGATGTTTTCTTAATGTTTCCAGATCGTTTCCGTGTGATAAGAATGGCTTTTGGAATGCCAAAATTTCTGCTTGCTTCATTGACACCCATATGTTGATTTTCTATGGCAGCAATAGCACGTTTTAATTGTTCTTTAGTCCACAAACCCCTGGCACGGGTATTTTTACGTCGATACTTTGTTGGAATTCTAATAAAAAGACATAAATTAGGTATAATGACTATGAAAACAACGGTCCATCTACCCCCCCCCCCCCTTATGGTGGTCCAACTATCCCGATTGCCTGGGAGAGATGGACCACCGCAAAACTGATTTCTACCACCATGCAGTTCAAGTATTTTAGGTTAGAATTCTTCAATACACTTTGTTTTGTTGTATAACAAAAGAAAACGGAAAAATATTGCATTGAAAGATAATAACTACATGCACTTACTTTTGAGTGTAAAACTTTTGCACTTTTCAGAATTTAAAGTCTCAAATTACTTCCTTTATAGACGTTAATATGATTAACCACTGTATGCACGCAACCAACCACAACACAATTGAAGTCGTAACACATTACTGGCGTCCTCTAGTGCACATTGTAGGAAATAGTCAAGTGGTCCATCTCAAACTGTGGTCCATCTCTCCCGGAATTACCCTATGGCTAGCTATTTTACAGAAAAAATCGATTTAAATAATTTTCTACGTCAAAATTATCTCAAACACATTTATTAACTTTCGGTTCACAAAACTGAAGGATAATTGATAACAACTAAGGGCTAACTAATTGCAAAACGTAATATTGCAGTTCTTAAACAATAACTGTTGATCATTTTTTTGTTGGCAATTTGTTTTCGCCATATTCATTTGGACAACCATTATTGTTTAAGAACTGTAATAATTAAGTTTTGTTATTAGGCAGTTGTTGTCAATATTATGTTTCAGTTTTCTGAACCGAAAGTTAATAAATCAGTATAAAACAAAAAAAAAGGTTTTTTATATCATTTTGAAGCAGAAAATTATAAAAAAAACAAGAATACCATTTTATGCATCTTTTATCGAATACTCATATTACAGACTGAAATTGGTAAAACAAACGAAGATTATAATAATAATCAATAAAAATGACCAAGGACACCCCTGGGTTAAATAATTTTATGTGAAGGCTGTTAGAGATAGTAGGACTTACTAGTACTAACCCGTATGCCAAATTTCATTGCCTTATATTAAAAGCAAGCAGCTGCACATTTTGTCTGAAAACTTCTAACTCGTGAAAACTGAATTTAATAGTAGTATTTGCAAGTAGTTTCAACTTCTACGTAACTCTATTTTTATGTATGTATATACGTACATGGTATTGGCTCATATGAGTCCTCTGGTAGATGAAAAATGTCTTCATCGGCGGGATCGTCTACGAACACGGCAAAACATAAATTTTAATAATACGAAAGTCTTCAGTAGCACTTTACCTGCAGACGCTTCATTAACCGTGGTGTAGTGGAAGAAGGTATGTTATAAATTATTGCAATATGAGAAATAGAAAAAATGAAATTTAATGAAGGTACAAGCGTGGTTACGGTTATTTATTTTTACTTCCTTTTACAATAAAGGAAGTATTTACCCCAAAAATTCGAAATTGAGTTTTCAACAGATCTTCACGTTTTAGAGTCCCCTGAACCCAAAAATCATATATTTTTTCATTGGTCTGTCTGTGTGTCTGTCTGTGTGTCTGTCTGTCTGTCTGTCTGTCTGTCTGTTTGTCTGTGTGTCTGTCTGTGAACAGAATACAGTCAGACCTCGCCATTCGCGGGGGTTACGTTCCAGAAGAATGCCGCGAAGCGCAAAACCGCGATGCGCAAGTAAACACATAAATGATAAAAACGGGGTTAGGTTCCATTAACTAGATTTATGTATACTATGCAACCTCAAAAAAACCTAAACTTTTCTGCGTTTTTTGTCTGGCAAAGCTGAAGCAGAAACTTTACGCTTTGACGACATGGTTTTCCGTGTTTTAAAAATTAAACTAAATTGAATTTTCGGCAGAAACGTTCGAGAAGACAGTAAAGCTTGAATTAAAATTCCATACATAAGTCTCTCACTTGAATCTAGAGCTCGAATGTCCATTTGTTTATTCAAGTTATAATTTTACAATTTATTTCAGGACCAATTTGGTAATAAGAGATTTAAAGAAATAGGCTCGATACGTGTGTTTACAAGTTCGTGATAAATAATGTTATTTAGGTGTTCATGACATTGTGTTTATTTTAACAGCGAATTAAAGTTAACGTCAGATTAGTGGCCTTCATAAGACCAGCCGTTAGTGTGTGAAAGTTGAAACAGTTAACGTTGCCAATTCCATCCGCGAACGGCAAATCAAATATATCCGCGAACGGCAAAGAAAAGGAACCACAAAGGTGCCCCGCGTAAAATCAAATCAGCGAACCGCAAAGCCGCGAACGGCGAGGTCTGACTGTATCTCAAAAGCGAAAAGAGGTGTGGCGTTGAAACTTCATATATAAGTTTTGTGTACTATGTAGATGCGACAGCAAGCTTTTGAAGAAAATCGTATAATCGGAAGTAGATGTTTACTCTTGTCATTTTTCAGTTTTTTGCGATTTTTTCAAAAACGGCTCTTAACGATTTTTTTCAAACTTTACATTTTTATTAAATTTTTAATGTGTATTAATGCGAGATAGGTGATTTTCCAGTTGAATACTTCTAAAATGGGTTTCTTTTGTTTTTTTTCCTATTTTTTTATTAACTCTTATTTTAAATAGAACACCCCGTATATTATTACATTTTTGAATTCAGCTTAAAATTCTAGAGAAAATTTGTCTCTTCACGTAACGCTCTATTTTGTACCGTTTTAGTAGAGTTTGTAATTTTTGAAAATTTTTGAAAAATGCTAAAAAATTTAAAATGAAATTTTTGGCTAATTATAAGATCACTGTAAAAGGAAGTTGTGTGCATGTATCACACCAGATTTTTTTACATTCAGTTCGTTTGTGTATATACTCACAAACAAGTTAAAGTTGCGGGTAGGGTTCCGGTGGTAGGATTGCGGCAGCGGCCGCGTGTTCCCCTAGTGGTGCTGCGTCAGAATCCAAACCTTAACCTTGAATTGAAATTAATACTGTTAATGAAATTACAATTTGCATCTATTGCAATAAATCTGATTTTCTGCAAATAATTAAAGTGGTATAATAGTGATGCACGACTTTTTACTTTTTTATCTTGCCCTTTTTGAATTTTTCGTGCAAGAACCGGCGATGATCTAAAGATAAAAGTACAAAAATATGGAATAACTACATAGCACGGCGAACTCTCCCCCCCCCCCCCCCCCCCCGGCTACCCCATATGTGCCGCCACTGGTACACTTATTAAAACAAAAAATAGCATAAACAACTAGGTGAGTAGTTATGAATCACTCTGTATATAGTCCGACTGACTGATTGGCATCAAGTTTTAAAATAATGTTGAGAGTTGAGGTAATAGTGCATCAAACATTAATCACAAAATAATTGAAACCGAATGCAGATGTTAGTTATTTTTTGGTTTCATTTTCCTCCCGAAGGTATTGTTGTCATGTTTCAGAGATCTACAAGGCAAATAAACGTTTTTTCTACAAAATTCTACCTTTAATAACCATAACAATAATTGTGAAACAAACACCATTGCTATTACTATTTTTTACTTTCTTGTACCATACGTAAGTATAAGGAAGTTATGTATTCGTAAAAAAATTCGAACTTGAGATTTCAACGGAAATACATGTTTTGAGGTTCAACTAATACGAATCGACTATTTTCGAAATGATGTCTGGCTGTCTGTGTGTGGTAAAAATTTTGTGTTTACGATAACTCCAGAACGGCTTAACCGGTAAAATTGAAATTTGTCACAGAGATTAGTGGCCATTAGACTTACAATTGATTTGATTTTGGGCGGAAATACTCAACCGGAAGTGGGTCATTTGACGATTTAATTTTTATCTTGGCCATATCTCTTTTATTATAGCCTCAATCAAAAATTGCACTAACACTATTTTACAGCTGAAAATGTAAAGCATAGTTTTTGTATAAAATATTTTTTCATATCTCTTATACTTTATGAGGAAATGGTAAGTGTAAAAAGCGAAAGATTTACTGGTGTAGTGTTACTCCAGCAACGGAACTGTTTACTTTTAGTCAAAGTATTTTTGCTAAAACTTGTGTTGTGAATGGTGTACCTATCGTAATTAAAGCAACGTAACTGGGAAAGCAAAATAGTTTTAATTAATATGTAATATTATTAAAATAAATGTTAGTCAGTTTTGATTAATTTTATCCATTTGTCATTTGGAAATAATTGCATTATTTTCATAAAATTGGTTTAGTATTCGTTTATTATTGAAGGTATTTGAAAATTACCAATAATTTAGTAAATAAGAAGATTTTACTTTCAAAGTTGGAAAACCACTACTTAGTGCAGCACATAAGCAGGGTTGAGTATGCAAAATATGAGTAACGCATTTTGTCTTCAGATTTGAGTTCTAGACACTAAATGTTATAAAAAAAATGAATGGTACCGGCTTCGGCAGTGGTCACGACATTCACCCCACGCCCCGGAGCAAGACCCCTAAGGTAAGTTAGAAAAAAAGATAGGATAGCCGGTTTAAAGTAACAAATTTATTTCAAAATACATGTGTAATAAGTAATAACAAACTGCTACAAAATAGAGCACAACAATTTAATAATAAAGTTTATAATCTATGAGTTTTACATTCTTCTATTATACAACAGCATAATGGGATGCAACCAACATTAGATTTTTTACAGGAGCAAGACTTAGTGGCGAATTTTTGTTTGCATGTGCATGCTTTGATAAGCTGAGATGGTAATGCTTCCTTAGTCATAAATTTTGGCTTAAGAAAGTTATTTTCGTCTATTTCATAGCCAAAATGTGAGTACTCTAGGGTTTCATAAAAAGAATTTGCGGCATTGCTCCATATATACGTTTGTGCCGCAGCTCGTAGTACATGCAATTGAAGAGCGTTCGATGTACAGGGTATTTTAGATAAATCTATTCCTATACCTAAAGATCTTGTTATAATTTGATAACGTGCATTATCGGTGGTAGAACCCTGTTTTCCAATAGTTTCAAGATATAGTTTTTCTAGCTGACTAAATTCATTTTCTGTAAATTCTCTTCCATTTTCCAAAGGAGCGAGGGCTGCTCTCGCTTCAGGACTTTTAATAATTTTTAGGGCAGCTGTTTTTGTTCCAACTTTGCTGGTAGTATCGCATCCTGTAAATGCGTGAAGTGCCGGAAGGGCTTTACAAATTTCGTAGCCCAACGAACGAGCAGCTAAATGGCATCCTAATGTTCTCTTTTTTTTTGCTGTAGCAATTCTCATCCATAGTCCTAAACACCCAGCTTCTTCTAAGCGAGGCCAATAATAAAGACCCAGAACAAGAACGTCGGTGTCCACACTATGTATTATTATTTCGGAATTTGGAGTCAAATCATAAAAAGCGTGACTTATAATCCTTGTGTCTGCCTCTATATGGTTTGGCCTCATTTGAGGAATTTCAGAAAACGAATTACCTCTTAATGAAAAACACTTATCTATATCATGAAACCCTCTCGAAATTACGATTTCTTGATCTTCGTTTAAATCTGTATAATCTATAATGTGGTCACAAGGAAAGCGAACTAATTGATGTTTATTTTTGCTACATGTTAAGAAATGCTGGCAGTCTTTTGGGATCTTTGTTGCTGAGCTTGAAATCACAATTTGTGTGGTGTCCACCCCTTTTGCTCGCAGTTTTGATTCTACAAATTTGATCGACGAATCATCGTATCTGTCAAAAATAAGATGAACTCTGTTCACATTTAACCGTGAAAAAACAGCAGTAACATTAAAAAACGCTTTAGCGAAATCTCCAAATGTTGTATAGTTCTTAAGTTGCAGAGCATGTACAATGCACATTCCGTCAAAAATGTGTATTTGGGGATTTGGTACTGACAAAACTTCATTATAGTCTTTTAAGCAATCGTGTTGTGTCTCAATGTCATTCATTAACGTGTATTTAGAAGACTTTTAGAAATCCGTTCTTGTCAGCAAGTGCTTTCGGATAAGACAGTAACTCATAACTAGCAAGTAGTGAAATACTGAAGTTACGCTGCATTGCAAGCATAAACACCCGTTGAAGATCTACTATATCTAATGTATTTTGTAATTGTTTTGAATTACTTTTGCAACTTTGTTTTTCAGCTGTTTTGAAATTTTTGAACGAAGTTCTTGGAAGTCGGTCAAATATGCTTTTAGTGCGTTTTATCAGTCTTTCGTTGTCAAAATCTCTAAGTAAGGTTTCTCCATTTTCCTTCAAATTAAGCAAACTTGAAGATGTACTCTCATTCGCTAGCAAGCCATTTGATATATTCCGCAATCCTGAACTGTCGTCATATCTACAAAACGGGATTTTATCACTCAGTTCTGTTAGTAAACGCAGCACGTCCTCTTCATCCCTTTTTATTCTACTCTTACTCCACTCAGTGTGATCAAAATTTTCTACATCGCCGGTTGGATCACCAGACATTCCACAAAAAGAAAGTAAAGAATTGTGAATTGCATTTTTAGCAGGATGCAATATCAACCATCTCTGCATTCCATCTTCCTTTTGCGTTATTCGAATCAATCCTCCTATCACTGCAGATGATCGGATTTGTGTTTGCTCTAGAGTCTGGTCGCAAGCAAGCGAGTTGAATGTTCCTGAGGTTCTTTTTACAGACAACAGTCCTCTTTTCAGGTCTTTAGCGACATTTTCTGGCATCTGAACCATATCTTGTAGATACATTGTACATCCACGAACGTAATTTGCATGGTTCATTGAATGAAAATAAGGCAGCATTTTTCTCACCGTGTAAAGATGGAGATCGAAGTTCCCTTCTGTATCCGCCTTTATGGAGTCGAGAAGAATTTCAACCATTGCACAGTAATTATTGAAAATTTGAATGTTTCATCCTCCGCGCTCTTGCATTCTAAAAAACTATTGAAACCATTAAATAAAGTCCTAAAGTATTCTTCGCACTCTCTGCAAGTCTGTCTCAATTTTTCCGCATATCGATCAGCTATTGCTTCCCGTAAATTATGAAATAATGAAATAATGATTTATTTCCACACTTATTTACAGGTAATGAGACATTCTAAAAACTAGAAAATATACCTAACCACAGTTCCCAGTAAAAGTGGTTGGTGATTATAGCAACTGACAGCGCAATGACATGTTTTGAGTTCAGTCCTTTGGAAATGGCTTGATAAGCTTTGACATTCCGGCTCCCCGCAGCGCATGTGGCATCCGGCTTAAAACTAAACACAACAGCTTATGTACAATATTTTCTTATCAGTATAATAATTAGCCATATTCCCTTACCAATGTATTCTTATAGAATAGTTAATATTTATTACACTAAATTATTAAAAAATAAAAGGTTGTTCCAATTGAAAAGCCATTTTTTCAACTTCTTACAGAATAAATTTACATTGCAAGATTCTTTAATTTGTAGTGGTAATTTATTAAAATAGTTAGGGCCTAAATATAGAAAACAGTGTTTAAATTTGAATACATTTACTTTAGGCTTGATAAATACTCTACGATTATTACTACGTGTATTATAATTTATTCTAGTATTACCTCTGTTACCACTTAAAATATAAAATAACCTCAGCGTTTTGAAGACAAAAAAATGTTGAATCGGCAAAATTTTTAATTCCTTGAATAGAGGAAAGGATGAGTCGCGTTTATGTTTTTTTAGAACGATACGAATGAATGTATTTTGGGTTTTTCTTATATTTTCAATAAACGTTTTGTAAGTTCCTCCCCAGCATACAATACCATATTGAATTCTAGAGTGAATTAGGCCAAAATATAATGTTCGTAATAAGTTGTTATCACAGAAATTTCGTAAGTAGTAGAATTTTCTAATATTGAATTTTAACTGATTATGTAAAACTGATAAATGCTTTTTCCAAGATAAATTTTCGTCTACATAAACCCCTAAATACTTAAAGCTACTTACTTTCTCTAATATTGGACATTGGCACAAATTATTCTGATTACAATCAAATTCATGATACTTTACTGGAGAGTTGTAATCAAAACTATTGTGATCAAAATTTATATAATTTGTTTTTGATGTATTTAAGATCATTTTATTTACAGTACACCAATTTCTTAGAATTCTTAAGTCAGTGCGTAAGTCCAGAAATAAATTTTCAATGTTCTTGTCGGAATATAAAAACGCAATATCGTCTGCAAAAGCAAATACTTCACCTTGAAATTGCTTATTCAATAAGTCATTGATGAAAATTATAAACAAATTAGCAGACAATACTGATCCCTGAGGCACTCCAGCTTTGACTATGAGGGGCGCGCTCAAGAAATTACCTATTCTTACTTGCTGAATGCGGCCGGTAAGAAAGCTCTGAAACCAATGTAATGCAGTGCCCCTTATTCCTATTGATTCTAGTTTTAATAACAGAATGTGATGGTCAACAAAATCAAATGCCTTTTTAAAATCTACAAATAATCCGGTAGTTTTGCAGTTTTTATTCATGCTTTGATATATGAGAGAAACAAAACTAACAGGAGCATCCTCAGTTGATTTCCCTTCCGTAAAACCGAATTGCTTTTTATTTTGGAAATTAATTACTCTTAGATAATTTATCAGCCTAATTTTCATACATTTCTCAAATATTTTAGAAAAAATTGATAAAAGATTAATGGGACGTATATTGTCGATTTTGCAAGAGTTGTGTTTTTTAAAAAGGGGGACGACAATACTTTTCTTAAGCGCCTCAGGGAAAATACCCAGCGAAAAGCTTAAATTGATTATGTGTGATATTATTGGTGCAATATTATGTGCTATCTGTTTAATTAAAATCGTGGTGAAGTTATCATATCCAGTTGATTTCAAATTTTTTAATGACTTAATTATATTCAGTATCTCATCAGGGTCAGTTGGCATTAAGAAAAAAGATTGTAAATTGTTATTAATTAAAGGAGATGTAGAAGTACTGGCATGCGATTCTGGGTTGTCAGTGGAAGTGTGGACGTTGATAAGAAAGCGATTCAGTTCATCCGCTACCTGCTGTGGGTCATCGACGCAATTCCCGTTGTCTAATATTATTTTATTTACGTTGTTCGCAGCAGGTTTCCCCGTCAAATTATTTATCACTCTCCATTGTTGCCCAGAATCGCCATTACAGTTATGTATTAACTGAGCGTAATAACTATTTTTCAGAGCATCAATGTCAGCTTTAAGTTTGTTAGCAAACGATTCATAGTATCTCTTCAAAGTTAAGTCGTATGGTCTTCTTTTGTGAATTCGGTAAAGTTTTTGCCTTTTTTTAATTCTGTTTAAGATATTATTATTGATCCAGGGGCTTAAGGGTTTAGCTTTACTTATCTTAGTAACTGCTGGCAATTCCCTTACATTTCTTTGTACTATATCATTTAGAGTTTTAAAAAAGGTATCATAACATACATTAACATCTGTTTTACTAAAAACAATATTCCAGTCAACAGTTCGTAAGTTTTGATTGATTAAGTTGAAATTATAGCAAAGTTTGGCTTTCATATTTACATTTTTATTTACATAACTTGAATCAATGAACGTTAACCCTAATATGCAATGGTCGGTAATATTTAAATCAAAAACAGCACTTTTAAAATTATCGCTATTTCGAAATTTAATAAAAATATGGTCTACACAGGTAGAAGATGTTTCGGTTATCCTAGTTGCAACATTAACGAGTGAAATAAAGCTATTATTATTCATCAGATTCATATATTTTTGTGCATCTGGGGTACTTTTCAAAATATCTACATTAATGTCACCAATGTACACAGTGTTCAGTTTGAAATGATTTAGTTTTTCTCCAAGCTCTTCAATAAATGCATTTGAGGAAAATTGATGCATCCTATAAACTGAAAATAAATTAAATTTAAATCTATTAGTTTTTAGCTCTAATAAAAGGCAGTCTGCAGTCTCCATGCTAAAATCTAACTGGATACAATCTATAATATCGGAAACAAAACAAACAACGCCTCCTGCACGATAATTATCATTGCAGTTACCTAGAGCCTTATAACCCGGAATTTTATAGAAGTGCAATTCTTCGGTATTTATCCATACTTCACTTAATACAATTATAACAGGTTTTATTGCAATATTATTTATTTCTGCCAAAAATGAATTAAAATTCTTTCTCATGCTTCTAATGTTTGCATAAATAAAAGAAATATATTTGGATCCTACAGGAGGAGAGAAAAAATCGTTATCCAAGCTCCTATAAATTAAACATTGATCTTCATTAGTTTCCATTAAAACAAAAAAATATATACAGTTTTAATCTTCAACTTCTTAATACTATAGCCTACATTATCTTAACACTTAGAAAACTTGTTAGAATTGAAAGTAGGGAAATAAAATAACAATCCAAACATCACTCACTGTTCTGTATGTTTAATTGGTCCTACTGTAACTTGGATAGGTCTGTCAAACAACTGATCCTGTGACATCTCTCCCCGTCATTTCTTCTGGCGTAGAACTTGCCGTCTCGGAACCAAACATATTTGAAGTCCTTCTCCTTGCATGCTTCTTTCAGTCGCGCTAAGAATACTTTATTGTCCGGCGACAGATGTTCGCTTAAGTACACTTTGTTCTTAGGGAAGGTACGGTTGACCTCGTCAGCAGTCAGAGTCCTCTTCTTCTTAAAGCTCGAGATCCAGGCATCTCGTTGAATTTTAGTCTGAAATTGTACAACGAGCGAGGGGGCTCGGTCCTTCCTATACGACGGTATACGGTGGGCTGCCATCACCTGGGATTCCTGCAGCTCCTGCCCAATTGCTTTCCCGACGTCCTTGACTAGGCTGGTCGTATCTTCCTTCGGTGACTCAGGAATTCCACTGATTTCCAGGTTTGTCCTTCTGGAATATTGTTCCAGAGCCCTGACCTTATCCTGGAGATTGGCGACGGATTCATTAAGTTTTTTGTTTTCATTCCGCAGCGATTCGTTTTCTTTTTTTATTTCACTATACTCCTTCCGCATATCCTCCATGAGTTTGTTAGATTTATCAACGGAATCGGAGAGGAATTGAACAGATTCCCTGAACTCCTGCATCTGGGTCGAGTAAGATTTCAATTCATTGAACATCTCTCCTTTCAGTGCATCCAGAGCAGAAATAAAAAATTCTTTGGAAATCCCCGTGGTCATGGATTTGCTACTGCTCACTGAGGCGGTATCTTTTTTCGTAGCACACGATTCGCATTTCCAATCTTTACCTACGGTTCTTGTTTTAACACCCTCAGGCTTAACGCATTTGACGTGAAATACATTTTCACACATGCCGGTACACTTGACTGATGATTTTCCATCTTCACAGAGTTCACCACAGACACCACAGCTCGCCGGCATAATATTACGTATTAGTTAGATTTTCAACGGAAGAAACAGGATCGTGCACGTGTGGAACACACTACACAAGGCGTATTGAACGTTTAGCGGAGCGATAAGCGGAGCGGTCTTACCTGCTCGACTATCGGAACTTATTTAAATGTGGCGACAGCGACAGCAATAGTGCTTCAACTTGATGGTTATTAGTCGAGTTAATATATTCTATTAACTGCAAATGTCTCAGTGCTTCATAGAGAAGTTTATGGGCTCTTACACCTCTATTGTACTGTGTGCCGTCCGCATCGATTACTATTTCTTCAATGCCACTACCTTCCAAATATTGCCCTAAGCATCGTAGCCAATTTTTGTGTAAATGAAAAGTGCCAATTCTCAAAATCAGGTTGTTAAATTCATTATTTTGCATTTGTATAAGTTTACATATTAAATATATCGCCATATCGGCGGTTAGGACGCAGTATTCTTTGCTACAGGTCTGACCTAAACTGACACAGTTTTTCATAGCTCTATAAACAACGTCACGTGATGTAGGTGAATGAAGAATTAATGGACAGAACCCAACTGTAGAAATTGGAGTTTCTTCATTGCAAAATAATTGGTGAAATGCCGACCAACTAGGAACAACTTGGTCACTGGGACGTTTCGAAATGCTACCAAAATCTATTCTGCTGACTATCCAGATTAAGTCGGATGGGGTCCAACCACTTTTAAAATCTAAAAGCGATGATGTGTTGATGTATGCTCCATACATTGGTTTTTCATTATAGCAGAAAAAATTCTGAATATTTTGACATTTTAACGAGTCAGCACGAAAAGTTTCTTTAACAGGTGAGAAGGTTTTTCATTGTCCTATTATCGATGTTAGCGTCTTCGATGCCAGTAAGTATCGAAAATCGACTACTTAAGTAGGACAATTCAAAAGCCTTATTATTTAATTCAGTCTCTATTTCAGAGACTAAGTTATTAAAAGCCTCATTTAGAATTTCGTGTGGAATCTTCATAGAGGGTCGACCAGCTTTGTTTTCCGACTCTCTAGTGTTCTCAAGTATTCTAGAAGACAATGTCTATGATATCTAACTTCTTGGGCAAATATATCATCGGCAGTTTCACATATGCTTATTCTTGAGATGACTTCATCACCTTTGGCACGAGCTGTATTGATACATTTTTGGGCTGTTTGACTTTCGGACATGAGAAAAATCTTACTTTGTTTTTTTTTTCGTTTTTTTGCAACAAAATACGTACGTATATTTTTTGCCGCCGCACTTAAGTAGGTACTACTCGTTTTGAGTGTCTTACTTCTTGCGACGTACTGGCTGATTGCATAGCATATTGATTGTCAGCGATTTCCAGTTGCTTTTGTAAATAATTTTCTCTTCGTTGCATTTTTTCTTGACTAATATAACTGCTAAAACATGACTAAAAATTTTCATTTGAAAAAGGTTACGGGAAATATTAAATTAACAGACTCTATGCCAAGAAAAAGATTGAGTTGGAGACTCGGGAACAAACAATTCAAAAAATTTAGATGACACATTGTCTTTTCGCCGTTCTGCAGCGCGACGTACACTAAAATATGTTTTTAATTTTGGTTGACCTGTTAAATTTCCAGATTCATTACAAAATAAACATAAACGATCATCGGGAGCTTTTCTCTTTACGCCAGTTACTTGCAAATACATTTTAAGAATTACAGTCTGCGACCACCACTAACTACGGTCAACTTTACACTGAGGCAACTCCAGCGGTTAACGTACTTACTGGTAGGGGTATTAATTACAGGAAGTTGTGACCTTGACTGCCGCCGGCACCAAAGAGATTTAAATACCTAATTATGTCCTAAATTCGTTTCTGAAGTCAAAATGCGTTACTCATATTTTGCATACTCAACCCTGACTATGTGCTCGTCTAACTATGGTTCGCACGCATATTAGAAGGCTAGGTACTTTTTAAAATTGTCAATAGCGAATGAAAATTTTCAACTCATCATATTATTCATACAATACAACTTTTAATTTTTCTTAAACATATAACTTATAAGACCATTCTGTTTATTATATCCAAAGTATAAGAATGTTCGGTGGGTTGCCTACCCAGATTGTTTTGAAATTAATTTAAAAGAAACTTAAATATGTACGAGTATATCAAATATGTTTCACCAAGTACACACCACACAATCAATTCAAAATAATAACTAAGATTACGTTTTTATAACAACTACAGAAAGGAAAGGAACACTTACTAAATTCGGCGGGAGTATCCCCTTCGACAGGCACCAACAGTGGTTCTTCTTCCTCCTCCAGGGTTTCGTCATCCGCAATCGTTCTGTTGATGATGCCCTGAGCCGCGTATGACGCCATCTCAAGGAAGCACCCGACATCCTGATTTCGGTAAAACTCCGCGGTTGCCGCTTGTATTTGCCTGTCGTTTAGCCGATATTTCCTTTTTTACAGGGAACGAATTTTGAAGACCCTGGTCTATAAATGCTCGCAGTTCCCGTGTGGTCGTGGCTCATATGTTTTGGAGACGGTCTGGAAAAAGAAATGTTGAAAATTCTCTGTTACAGTATCTGTACGTTCTCCTGCTTTCCATCGAAGTTATTTAGTCTACGAGAAACGTAAGGTGACAAATCGCCACAGATTCTTTTAAATATTTTAAATGTAGAAAGTTTCCTATTAGCATATATTTCATGGAATGTTTTGTAATTAAGGACCAGAAACTCTTGAAGAAGGTACACTTACCAATAAATTCCCACACGTTCGGCCCCTTTACCCTCAGAATCCTCACCAAACTAGCGTGAAACGATTCGGCATCATTGTTTGTACGGTGTTTTCGGTTATAGACGGAAACGGAATTCGCACCCACCCTTCGCAGCCATTGCCTGTCATGGTAACTGCAATATTATAGTAAATCAACAAAATGAATTATTTTAAACCTTCTTTTATTCATCGCTTGTAAATTGTAGGTAATGGATTAATATTAACTCAAAAATGAAAAAAGATTTTGTCGAATAACGTAGGTAGGTATAGTAAACATATTAACAGGTAAAATAAAACAGGTAATTACGTAGGTACCTCAGTAACGCTGCGAACTCTTCTACCAAACCATGTTGTTAGAGAAAGCTGTTGATATGGCGCATCGCTTCCGGAAAGTTGTTCGCGGGAAGCAGCGGCAATTTCACTGCCTTTTGGGCAAACGAATTATCTTTTATTAGACGTTTCATCCCCAACATGCCTGAAAGTTAAAAATGGCGGAATTAAATCGACGTAGACAGAACAAACGTAATCAATTTGTAATTAAATTGATTAGCAAAGAAAATACTAATTGACTAATGTAATTTTGGCTGTAATAATAAAACATTTTTCTGAAATATTACATAGAAATAATTACCTGACAGTAGTGGAAAAGGCAGCCAGTTTTCGCAGAGTCCGGGAAGGCTTGACCCAACTATTTTACCAACGCGGCTTCAAAATCCGTCATAATTAGCCGCGGTTTTAAACTTGGCATTAGATCTTTTAAACTATCAAAGACCGTGTTGTATGCCGATACGCTCCTACCCGACATTAGGGCAAACGTACAGGGAAACGCCTAGAAGCATAAAAATAGACCATGTTAATTTCCTTGAAGATAAAAATCATACCAATAAACTTACAATTCCGTATTTAATTACGGTTATGATTAATAATTGACTGCTCGTGGGGTGTCTGGGTCGAGTTTTGAAGGTGCCGTCTATATGCACCTCTTTGCTATCACCCAGCAGCGTTATCAACTACTCTTCAGCCAAGAAAATGACTGACGTAGAGCTGCCATCTCCAAATGTTCCTCTACAAAACGGTCGTTGGTCGATGAACCCAAATCTCAAATTGTCCTTGCACACGTCCCCCAATTCTTGTAGCGATTGCGGCATAATAGGATGCGTTTTTTTACGTACCCGTCTCGTTGCTTTAGACGTCGCCGGGAACGCTATCTGCGATGCAGCGTCAACCGAAGCACTGGAAAACAGGAGTAAAATTTTAATGATGCATTAGTCTTCTGGCCAATTTGAAAGTACTGCTTCCGTTAATTATGTTTTTAACTAAACAATAAAAGCTGTTTATTCTTAGGGAACTGTAAAAATTTGAATTTACAGCGCTTCTGCGCAGTTGCGTGCGTACAATAAGATTTATTCAAGGGACTTAAAATTTGTAATAATGGAAAATACCTGATCTTATTGACGGAAATTAATATTTAATTTATTTAAAATGTAAGACTTACCTGGAACTATTGCGCGCAAATATGCTTTTTATATCCTCGCTGGTTGAAACCGCTGCAGCAGGTCGTTCTTCAACTGTAAAGCCTCCTCTTTTTCCATGTCTGGTGGATGTTGATGGTTCTCTCCCAGTTTTAAGAACACATGTTCATTACATTTAGCTCTAGCTGGGCAATCCTTCACTGTACATGTAAGGTATACTTCTCCATTGGGTTTTGTGGACCTCTTGGAGTAGAAATTCCCGCGATTCGCATCGCAAGTGAAATAAACGGAACCCTTTCTGTAGCCGGGAACTTGACGAACGTCCATGGTAAAAGTAATAATTTACAATTGGAAACACAAGGAAAAAAACACAATCTGAACTGATGTCAGTGACAATTGCGAGTGCTGAGAAAATGTATGAAATAATCTTTAAAACTTCCAGAAGATGCACAAACTTTTATCAAGAATGAAATTTTTTCAGAAACCAATAATAAATAATTTTCCCGTATATAACATCCTTTTTGGCGGTCACTGTATTAGATAGCGTTTGTCTGTACAAAATAGAAAAGTCCAAACGAACGGTTTCGTTAATTTTATATGCCCTTGGTATTTTGCCGATCCGTCTAGCAATGTTTCAAGTTCATTTTTAAACTCTGAAAACTTACGAGCAAAGCCGACGGTGGAGGTTATGGACGAGGTGGGGGTTATGGACGGTGGAGGTTAGGGGCACGTTGGGCGTTATGGCCCAAATCGTCGGTGGGGGTTATGGACACAGTTGAAATTACGAACACATCCGACGGTGGGGGTTATGGACACGGTGGAGGTTATGGCCCAAATCGTCGGTGGGGGTTATGGACACAGTTGAAATTACGAACACATCCGACGGTGGGGGTTATGGACACGGTGGAGGTTATGGCCCAAATCGTCGGTGGGCGTTATGGACACGGTGGAGGTTATGGACCAAATCGTCGGTGGGCGTTATGGACACGGTGGAGGTTATGGACCAAACCGACGGTGGGGGTTATGGGCACAGTTTAAATTACGAACAAACCCGACGGTGGGGGTTACGGACACGGTGGAGGTTATGGACCAAATCGTCGGTGGGAGTTATGGACACGGTGGAAGTTATGGACCAAATCGTCGGTGGGCGTTATGGACACGGTGGAGGTTATGGACCAAACCGACGGTGGGGGTTATGGGCACAGTTTAAATTACGAACAAACCCGACGGTGGGGGTTACGGACACGGTGGAGGTTATGGACCAAATCGTCGGTGGGCGTTATGGACATGGTGGAGGTTATGGACATGGTGGGCGTTATGGACAGTGGGGGTTGTGTCCAGGCTTCGAAAAACTGATATCTAATTTGGTCAAAATTTCTTCAATCGAAAATATCTTTTCCTATACAATAAATAAATGGCTGTATATTTTGCTTTCTTAGCCTTAAATGATTTACATGGTATTCTATGTCTTGTAAATATGTTGCCAGATTCCTGTGAATCTTTGATAGTATAGCAGGTAACTGTTTTCTTTGAATTGGCGTCTTTCGTTACCGTTTTGTTAGTTGATACAAAATAGCCACGCAGGCCCCATAATAAGCATGCAGTTTGCGAATCTGAAAAAGAAGATATACATATTACTTTTGCTTGTTCACATTCTTTAGCACAGAAACTAATAGGTAGGATCAATCTATCAATTCGGACTGAGCTTGAAAATTGATTTGAAATTATGAAACGGAATAAATTGAAAAAAGCAAATATATCTATAGTAGCAAAATGTGGTTTAGAACTAATCATAGCAACATTACAAGTGATAGGCAGTACCTATTAGTATATCTAAACTTTAGGTAATAATAGGTGTGTAGGTATAGTACTAACTTTCAGAAATGTTATTATTATTTTTGAGGTTGTGTAGTACTGCTTAAATTTTTTATCCTTCACATGGTGCTCTTCGCCTAAAAATTTTAGCAACTTTTAGAAGTGCCTACTCCAATTCTTTAATAGCCCATCTGAGATAGTAAGGGCCACACTAGAATTAATAAGATACTTAAATGTAAAAGTTAGAGTAGCGGGGTGTATTATGGAATACCCTTTTGTTTTTTGCCAATATTATAGAGATTAAATACATTTTTGAATAAATAAGCAACATCATCACTGCTTGAATGTGTTTATTACCTTGCTCTCTGAGAATATTACAAAAATAACTTTTTTTCTGAAGTTATTTGAATATAAATAAAATAATAAATTTTTATCGTCACCAAAAAATGGTAGGGTAATATGGAATACAACATAAAAAGGAAACTAATCAAATATAAAACCCATCGGTGACAGACATCGCACACTTAAGTGTCTTCTTCAACACCGGCACAGCTCGTGGGCCCAAAGGCTACAATATACAAGGCACTTTATCCAAACTTCGCCCTTTCTATCTTCGGAAAGTAGGCCAGTGAAAAAAATACATTCTGCATCTTAAGACAGTGTTTGATGTTTGGAAAAATGTCTTCATGGCAGGAAGAATTAGCTAAGGAAACCTCACTACCTGAGTCGTCAGAAGAAGAATACATAATCTGCTTTTTTAAATTTTTAAGTTTTTTAGCTCTGAACTTCACTCCACTAGGACCAGCTATTGCATTGCCTGCTCCAGAAAAGCCATTCTTTTTTCTTTGCAAATCTTCCTTTTTATCTGATTTTTCAATTTAGGTGTCTTAGCCGTATCATGTCTATTAATAAAATAGCTCTCAAGTTTGAAAGAATAGGTCTCAGAATGATTGGAGGCTGATTTATGCACTATTATTCTACATTAGGAGGCTAATATGGAATATTCCACATTAGCAGCCAGAAGCACTTTTTGGTTTAGTGCTTCGTCTCGTCGAGACGAGACCGAGACTGAGGTAGTCTCGGTCTCGACGAGTCGAGACCTATAGTGGTCTCGATCTCGATCTCGGTTCAAATGCCAAGTCTCAGTCTCGGTCTCGGTCTCGAAAAATTTTGTAGGTCTCGGTCTCGGTCTCGGTGTCGACGAGATTCTCAACAAATTTTTAATATGCAAAGTAAAATTTGATGTTACAACATTCGACAGTCATCCTAAACATTTAACACAAACTGCAATTTATTTCATTTGAACTGAACATTTTTATTTCTAAAATATGATAATATAAACAGTTTATAAAAGATAAAGATATCATTGAAATGAAAATCAAATTAGTATATGCATTTCAAATCGTATCGCAGATGCAATGGAACAAGGCAGAAGACATAATTAGTAATTAGTAATTACAATACAAATTATAACTTATAAATTTTTTCTCTCAAGTCGCATTTTATCCAAGAATTAATACAAAACAAACTTCGTGCTGATTCGTCATTTAATGAATTCCTATGTTTGCGGATAATCAATCCAGCTTTGGAAAATATTTTCATATTCACGTTTATGTCGAGAAAGTAAATGTTTTTTAGGCCAGTTGTATTTCCGCCCTTCATTTTAATGCTAGTAACTTTTCCTTTGCACATATTACATACGCCAAGCTTCACACCTTCAGTAACTTCAAATTTAAAAAAAAATTGAAAATGTATTAGTCTTGTTCTTAGCCACAAATCTACTAGAGCTAGGCGTGGCTTTGTCGATGTTCATAGAAGTTTGCGGTACCACTTGTGCGTCAATCGACTCTTCGTCACTACTGGTTGATAAAATTCTTTTGCGTCCCTTCAATTGTGTTTGCTCCATTTTTAACACGTAAAAGAAACTGGATGTAACCTTGCTTCGTATAGCGATGTAGATGACGTTCTACTAATCGCAAATTTTAAAATAGATCATATTGTGTGCGAATGAGGTGATTCATTAGTCGGTACTTCCCCCAATTCGATTTTAAAATCAAGTCAGTGCAGCATTTTTAATGTATTTCTCGCGCCTGCGAATACTTGCCCTTGGTATGCAAATGGTACACGTAACTGCCTTTTTCCGTATAACTTAGAATAAGTAATTTATTAAAGAATAAAATGTTTAAAAAATTCGAGACTCTCGACGAGACCGTGACCTAGACCGCTCAAGTCTCCGTCTCGGTCTCGAAAATTTTTACAAATCTCGTTCTCGGTCTCGTCTCGAATTTCGAGACGAGACCGAGACCAGTCTCGTGGAACCGAAGCACTATTTTGGTTAATATTAAATAAAAAATAAATGAGTTTTTATATTAAAACAAGAATCATACCAACATAATTCTGCGCCTTTTTACATATTTTTGCAAAGGGGGAAAATTATTAAAACTTTTGATAATTGCCAAAAACAACGAATAAAACGACTTAACTAAAAATTATGTACGCCACTGAATCGATATAATCAACAACACTTGAGGTTATGTTGCTTTCCGAAGATTTTTACCGTGCAGCCGCTTACCTTGATGTTAAGGCCGGTGACATAATAGCGATTTATTCGTGCGATTTATTCGCAGCGATTTATTCGCGAAAATAAAGTAGATGTCACATCTCTGTGATATACTGGCAGATATCCGCAGTTATACGTCGACTATAGTCGCATGAAGGTTGAATAATTTTCACTTATTGATTGTTATTAATAAAATACAGTACGGTATTATGTAAAATGACCGATATTGAAACTGTTTGTATTGCATATGCGTATATGAAGCAAAAACGTTCAAAACATCGTAGGCAATGGGTGCATCCGCTTAATTTGAAACGACTTAGCGTTGGTCAGTTCCATTGTTTATATGGAAATTTAAGAAGATTCCCAGATAGATTCTTCAATTATTATAGAATGTCAATAGCATCGTTCGATCAGTTGTTGGATCTACTCCGAAATGATATCCAAAAGCCAGACACGCCATTTCGTAAAGCTATCACTGCTGAAGAGAGGTTAATAATAACGTTGAGGTATGTACATTGATATATGTATTTATAAATGAAATTTACACTTTATGCATTTAATTATCAAAATAAAATTAATCAGGAACAATATTTAAAGTAGTAAGCAACATACGTACAATAACAAAATTACAAGTTTTGAAATTCGTTGTAATCAGGAGACGGCGATGAGATATAGTCATGGTAATAAGAACCAGAAACTGATGTTGATGTTGATGCTTCTGAAGAACGAGTTTGCTGCAGAGAATGAGTAGGAACCGATGCAGAGGCATAGTAAGTAAGAGGCTGTTGATATAGATTGTGTGGAGCAAAAGATGGAGTTTGAATGTTTTTCAGGACATTTAAAGTCTGCAGTCTAAATTCCATCTTTTGATTATCATTTAGCTTTCTGACGCTAGGTAGAAGAGACGTGAAAAAAGCCATATCTTCGCCATTTGCTGCAGATCTATTACTTGCTAATATAGCCAAAATTTTGTTCTCAAAATCTTCTCCACGTTTTTTAGTTTTCTTAGTACTGCTAGACGAAGCCACAGTATTTGCCTCACATCTATTTTCTTCATCAATATCTGGAGCCTCCACTTCTACTTCATTCTCTGCATTATCCTCTGGCTTTCCATTGTCATCAGGATCGATATCAGCAGTTCTAGCGTTGCTCGATTCTGTACTGTAACAAGAACAAAATTTTGTTGCTGTAAAAATGTGCTAAAAACAGTGTGACCCACCTTCTACCCTCTGTCTGCGGGATCGAGAATTGCAAGATGTCAAAATAGATGTATTTCATTTTTACTTTGCCGGTTCTCCTGATTTTTTAATTTTTAGACATCTTAGCTCCTCCATGAAAGTATCTTTAAAATTTTTCCACTTTCTTTTTAAGTCAACCTCTGCAAATAAAGAAATGTGAAATTATATATCTACTTCCAGCGATTCACAAACTATTTTTGCTATATTGTAGGTATCTTGCTACTGGAACGCATTTTTCTGCTTTGCAATACCAGTTTCGTATGGGTAGAAGTACAATATCATCTATAGTTCGAGAAACCTGTATTTTAATATGGAAAGTATTACAACCCATTGAAATAGATGAGCCAACTCAAGAAAGGTGGTTTGAAATTGGCCATGAATTTTACGCTAGAACACAGTTTCCAAACTGCATTGGGGCTGTAGATGGTAAGCACATTTTTCTGATGTGTCCATGAGAAAGTGGATCAGAATTTTTTAACTATAAAAAATTCTTCTCGCTAGTATTAATGGCAATTGCTGATGCGAACTACTGTTTCACCTATGTTGGCATTGGTGAGTATGGCAGAGAAGGAGATTGCAACGTTTACAGGCAGTCGTCGCTAGGAGAAAAAATGGATGCAAATACTTTGAATATTCCGGATGCAAAACCCCTACCCAACACTAGCGAACCGAGTTTGCCGTTTAAATGGCGTGTATTCCACACAAGCATTCTAGTCCAACCAGAATTTGCCGTTGATATTATTAAAGCCGCCACAGTACTTCATAGTTATGTCAGAAGATGAGATGGTTACAAATTTGAAGATTCTTTGAGTTGCTCATTAGATGACATACAGTCACGAGGAACGGGTTACCGTTCACAAGCGCAGGAAGTGCGGGATATTTTTGCAAATTATTTTATTGCACCTGAAGGGGAAATACCATGGCAAAGAAACAGGATATAATTGTAATATTTTTGTTTATTAAATTTAACAAGTAATAAAAATGGGTATACATATATGCATTTAGCTTTTTCAGCGTGTGTATTTGTAGGGTAGATTTCCCACTCAGGATACACTTCTTTGCAGATGTCCTTCCATGCTCTTGACTTCGTTATCTTGTCACTGCATTCTTTACAAGATATTTTCCAGACATTCGCGTGCCTCTATGGCTGAAATAAACGTTTCTGTGTCAAACATTGCGGTCACTTGCTTTGAATGAACTAGAGATTTCCAGCTCTGGAAGCAAAGTGAGAGAAGAGTTTGCAAATCTGAACACGCCCATATAAGACCATATGTTGTGTTATCGCGAATTAGCGGTTCGAATGCAACAAGATGCGTCTGCGAGCGGACGATTGCGGAACATCCGCTCAATGTGTCGTTGTACATTCAAAGCAGTGTAACACGTTTTTGGGAACAAATCGCTGCGAATAAATCGTACGAATAAATCGCTAGTATGTCACCGGCCTAAAGCAATATATTTATTCTACGGTATAGAAGATGGCGCCACCAGTTTTTTCAAGACAGTGATATTCCACAATACCCGACCTATTCCATAATACCCCCCGCTACTCTAAATAAAAACATACCAATCGAAAGCCCGTCGGATTTCTGTAAAAATGCCATTTCTCCATTATTTCATCAGTAGAGCAAAAGTTTTTTAAATCATTAAGGCGATACTGACTGCAGGCCTTCTACGTGGAGTCGAATTGCTCAGCAGTTAAATTATCAAATTTTAATGCCCTGAGGCAAGCTTCAGCGTCATCTTCTGGTTCTAAAAAACAATGCTCTACTTCAAATTTTATTCATGGTATATCTGCACAAAACAAAAATTTTGATTTTGATTCAAAGTAATTAATAAACATTGAATAATATGGGTATAAGTACCATGCAACTTTAGTTTGCTTACCAAAATTTTTCTGGAGTGTACATTTTTTTTCACATTGTTCTTTTTGTTTTTTATTGACATGCTGGGCGACGGCAGATTTAAACGATGTTTTCAAATTGCGAAATGTATTTTAAATTCTACCTCTCTTGTTGGAACGATAATATTCCTGAAATGAACATAGAATAGTTTATGACGATTTGTTCAGTATAAAACAATCAAAATAGCTTTGTTATGAACATCGTTGCTGGATTCCGCACGTACATTTTTATTTTCTAAATTATCATTATTTATATGTTTTCGGTTCATATGTGTTTTGAAACTACTTAGGCTTTGAAAACTTTGACCACAGTTAGCTTCAAAACATCTAAACACTGAATTAGTGGTAAGGTCGTGATTTCGATTAAAATGCAATACCAATAATTGTAAAGAATTAAATTTTCTTTTGCAAATAAAGCATAACATTGTTTTTATTTAAATAATTCTTGAATTTTGAAGAATCCTAAACTTAGATTAGCTTTACTACGTTTGCTATAAATTATACATACAATAAATATAATTAAATTGATCAAAATTGCATTTAATAATGATACTACATACTTACCTTTATATCTTTTCCAGAAGCACTTGTAGAAGTCTGCACTATCACGTAAATGTCAGTAACGCTCGATACTTCAACAAGAAGTGAGAAGATACTGAACCTCTTTACCTGTACAAGTGTACATAGATGAAGCAAGTACAGTTATGAAATATTTGAGCAAACAACCCTAAACGAGATTACAAATTTCTAGGAAAAATAGACAAATGGCTACCTAGTTGCTCAGGAAAAGAGGTAAACACAAATTTCTGGTAGCAGATATACGGTAGTCGCCCATAACGGTAATAATGCAGATGTACAAACCGCACCATCTGCGAAACTCGTTTGCAGTTTCAGCTAGACCGTTTAAGTAAAATAAAAGCTATTGCTGACAATACAAACAATTTTGCTGCAACGTATCCTAAAAATTCGTTAAAAGTAATGCAACTTATAGAGGAACTGGTACATATATGGAATACCAATTTGTTTTTGGGTCCTAGAGACCCTCATTTTCCGCAAAAAATATAAAAAAAATGGTAATGCATACCTAAGTTAATATTCTATGTGGAAATTAGGCCTTGTATCGGTAAAATATGGGTTGATCGTAAAATTTTTGAATATTCTAAAAAATGGCAGTTTCGCTATCTGAAAATTTAAGGTACAAATATGGAATACCAATAAAAATTCTCAAAAATATTGAATATCATATAATAACAATCTGAATAACTACAGAACCTAATTATTTATTAACACATTTTAGATAAGAATATTTATTTACAGAAATCGCAAATATAGTGCCCCTTTTCATAATCAGCACATTCTACATATGTCCATAATTTGCACATTAAACACATAATCCACTGTTCTCCTCTTGTAAAGTACCTGAGCTAAATAAGGCCTACCTAATTTTTATTTCCAAATTTCTGTTGGTAAAAATAAATAAAAACTTCGGATCCGGGTATCAAATGAAGGTTTATTATTTTCTTAATACAACTACATAAAATATATAAGCAAAACAACATTAACAAAAAAGTTACTAATTTTTCAAAAAAACAATGCTTGTGGGCGTTATTGCGTACAATGTGCCTAATAAGGCCCACCCTTAAAATTTAAGAAAAAAGTTAGCAAACTACTAAACAACTACTAAAAAACTAGCAAGTAAAAAAAAACAACTTTCAGTCGCATGAACTGCACAAGTAATCAAAATCATTATCTGCTGTTAAGCCTATACATTCTTCGTGGTACCAAACAGAACAGTTCTTACACATTCGCATGTTTACTATTTCATAGGTGTCACATAAGGGACAATACCAACTGTTCTTATTGGATTTTACTTGTTTTTTATTTTTTGGGACACCAGAGGACTTCGGACGCGTTTCTGTAGATGTGGACGGTCCAGCATGATCGTTAAACAAATCCTTGGTTACCTTTTGTGCCTGGTAGTTAATGGCCTTTTTGCGATTGGTGGGTGTTTGTTTAATCTTGGCCTCAGGAGTGGGCATCAGGTCATGAAACGAAGAATTTGCTTCATTTTCATCCAGCTTCAAATTTTCTGTTGGTTCTGTGGCATGCACTGCACTGCGACCTACCAAGACCGATAATGGAACGTCATCTTCGCTGTCGGAAGCAAGGACGGAAATGCTGTCGTTACTGACTGAAGCGTTTACTTCTCCAATAGCTTGGGGTCGTCTACTTAAAGTGCTAGGGTCGAACGCTTCTTCGGGAATAGCCTCTGGATCGAATGGGTAGATGCAGGTTGAACGGAAACCACTCCGAATGTTAGCAGGACTTGTGCACAATGGCCACACCTTAGAAAAGATCTTGTTGAACCTAGGCTTTGTTATTGCACGATCTGGGTGCAAGTCCCAGAATTTTAGAACTTCTATATCCCAATGGTGTTCGAATGACCGATAGACAGCCTTATCTAAAGGCTGAAGTTCGTGAGTGCAATTACTCGGCAGGCCAAATAATCTTATCTCATGTGGTTTCGCTGCTTCGACAATTCTGTAATCAAGGTGGCATCGTGCACCATCAAAAATTAGTAAAATTGGTCCTGGTGGTTTGTATTTAGCTAAATGTTCAATGAAAAGGATGAATAATTCGGTAATCATCGATCCTTTCGGTGCGAGCTTTACAATACTGCCGGCAGGGAGGTCATCCAGAAATTCTGGCGTCATGCGTTTCCCTTTGAAAATTATCATTGGAGGCACTGTATTGCCCAGTGCATTTACACAACCGACAATTGTTACATTTTCACCGTGTTCCGGTGCTACCAAATGAACCCGTTTTGCACCCCTCTGAGCAAGAACCATGGGCTGAGAGTGTAACGTTAATCGACACCCCTTCTCGTCCATATTATAAATCCTGTGAGGTTCATTTTTTATGCCCAATTCCGTAAAAACACTGCTAAGTTTAGTGAAGTAATCTTTAACAATATTTTTGTTCATTTTTTGGGCGCGTCCCGGATTCATCGCCTGTGCTTTCCGTTGAGATAATTCTGGATGTCGCTTCATGAAAAGCCTAAACCATGTCCTTCCAGCAGATTTTACATTTTCATTAAACAAATGTTGTTCGCCATTAACTTCAATGAAACGATAAACTTGATGTTTCAGCATTTTCGGAGTTAGTGGCATACCAATTTTGCAAAATCGAATAATGCTGTCCACAAGTTCAGCTTCCTTTGCAGGCGAAATAATGCTTTTTCTTCCTAGTCGACGTTCAGTACTTCCTCTATTAATGTGATTACGCAAGGTGCGTCTTGGTATTCCAAACTGCTCCGAAACCTTCCGTTGAGACATTCCATTCTTCAAGGCATCCATTGCCCGTTTTAAGGATTCTTCTCCCCAAAGGGCTCGTTTTTTGCTTTGCATCGGCCATGCTTCAAAACGTACATGAAAATAGTAATTCAAGAACAAGGCCCACTGCGGTTTTAATAAGGCCCGCACCCGACAGACGTTGTCCTGCCCGAACGTTGGTTTGCCTGCTATTAGCAGGTTCAGCAAAGTTTTTTTCGATTTTCGAATTTTCGATTTTTTTCATTTTAAAAATTTTTGGGGGGTGGTGGGGGGGGGGTTGGAATTTTGGGGTTATATGTTCTGATATGCGAGAAATCTTTTAACAAATTAAAAAAGAGATTCGTCAAAAAATTAAAAAAAAATTCTTAGAACCCGATTGCAGCGCGACCTTCCGAGTCCAATTGTGAATCTAAATCATCCAGGGACCCACTCAAACACACACAAAAAATTTCATCAAAATCGGTCAAGCCGTTTAGGAGTTCAGTCCCATACACACGTACAGAAGAATTATATACAGGGTGTCTCAAAAAGAATGGGACACCGATTAGCCATAGATTCCTTACGTCATAATAAATCGATTAAACCTAATATACCTTAGTACAAAGTCCCTTCAGTAAGAAGTTATAGGGCGTTGAAGTTCAATTTTTATTTTTTTATTTTTTTGTTAATTTCCATAAATGTAGAGTTATCAATTTGAATGTTGGTATACTTACTTACTATTATATACTACACTAATAGGAAACATTTCATAAAGTAGACTTGACTGTAAAGGGCACTTTACCTAACTTTCAAAACTTTCTTTACTCCAACTTCGTTATATGTAACATTTTTTTAAATTTTAGGTTATTTTTTGAAAGAGAATTAAAAAGCACAAAAATAATGTACTCTTAGTTCTTAAGCCTAAAAGCAACCGTTTACCGTAAAATGCCCATCAAAGGTTTTTGGTTGTCATTAAGATGTTCAATTATCAAGTAGCCATGATCACAAAAACAATGGGTAATGATTGTAATCTAGTAAACAACAACAAGAAATCAATTAATGACGTTGGTGACATCAGTTTTTTGTCTTTTGTGATTAGGAAAATGCTGCGACATAACGAACCTTTCAGCATTGGAGAATTCGTTATGTAGCGGCATTTTCTCAAAAATAAAAGAACAAATTCTTATGTCACTAATATCATTAATTGATTTATCATTGTTTTTCACTAGATGACCATTGTTTTTGTAATCATGCCTACTTGATAATTACATGTGTTAGTGACAACCAAAAACCTTTGATAGGTATTTTAAGGTAAACGGTTGCTCCTACGCCTATGAAGTAAGAGTACATTATTGTTGCGTATTTTAATTTTATTTCAGATAATAACCTAAAATTTTAAAAAATGTTACAGATAACGAAGATAGAGCTAAAACAAGTTTTGAAAGTTAGGTAAAGTGCCCTTTACAGTCAAGTCTAGTTTATGAAATTTTTTCCATTAGTGGAGTAAGTATATAATAGTAAGTATGTATACCAAAATTCAAATTGATATCTCTACATTTATGGAAATTAACAAAAAAATAAAAAATAAAAAATTGAACTTCAAGGCCCTATAACTTCATACTGAAGAGACTTTGTACTAAGGTATATTAGGTTTAATCGATTTATTATGACGTAAGGAATCTATGGCTAATCGGTGTCCCATTGTTTTTGAGGCACCCTGTATATATATAAAGATTAGGACAAATCTGGTACCGCCATCTACCGAAATTATATGTACTCATGCTAAAAGAAAACTTGATGGTATCATAAATGTGCAGATTTCTGTAACTACACTAATATCATTAGTGAGCCTTATTTTATAGCGGTCCTTATTTAGCTCAGGTACCTTATCTGAAGAAAATTTCCCATTGCAGAAAAGACATTCCGCATCGTCACTTAGAATAGAATAGAATAAACTTTATTTAGCTCTAAAGCTAGTACATTATCTAATAGCATGATCTACAAAACATACTTATACTGTGAAAATCAAACAGAGAAGAAACAAAGCAGAATTAACATTGAAAATACATTGTCCTTAATGCTCTTTTAAAAGCAGTAATATTGGGTGCAGTTTTTACACTTGAGGGAAGATTATTATATAACCGCAACCCCTCAACGAAAACAGATCTCTGCATTATATTTGTATTGCACTTTTCAATGAAATAATCATCTCCAGTTCTTAAGTTATAAGTTATCATGTGCTCCCGTCGCGTTAAAAATTTTGATAGAAATGCTGGTGTTAGATTATTTATTATTTTATAAATAAAAATTAAATTCGCCTCTTTGATCATCTGCTCTATATTAAGAAACATTAGTGTTTGCAACATGTCTTTTATCGGAGTATATCTATTGCATCCCAGTAGAATTCGCATTACTTTGTTTTGTAGAATTTGGATTCTATTTGCATCTTCTCTATTGCAAAATATTAACAAAGACATGCAGTACGTGAACTGGGGATAGATTATAGCATTGTAAACTATACGCCGCGAGCAATTTGACAGTTTATATGATATTCTACGAAAGTATCCAATAGATTTAATTGAGGATCTAGTTCTATTCCCAAATATCTAATTTCCTGTACTTGATCGACTACGACAGAATCAATTTGGATATTGAACTTGCGCTGTTTAAACAGTTTACAATTTTGACGTGTACCAAGAACCATGCATTTTGTTTTAGTAGGATTCAGCTTCAATTTTTTATATCTAAGCCAATTTTTCAAGCTATTTAGTTCACTATTTATTGATTCAACTACTCTTTCAAAGTTGGTTCCTGATACAGATACAACAGTATCATCAGCATATAAATTTGTGAAACTATTGCATAGGTATTTGTTTATGTCATTTATATAGAGTATAAAGAGTAGAGGGCCCAAAACACTCCCTTGCGGAACTCCATAATTTATTTCCATATCCTCTGACAGTTTATTTTCCACTTTAGTCGTTTGAAATCTGTTGGTTAGATAATTTTTTAGCCAATTAAGGACTGTGCCCCCTGTTCCATATACCCTACATATATCTATCAACTTTTCACGATCAATGGTTTCGAAAGCCCGTTTTAAATCTATGAAAACACTTACAATAATGTTCCCCTCATCGATTTCTTTTTTCCACTTAGACAAGACAAACTGACACGCACTTTAACAAGAATGTTTACTTCTAAATCCTGACTGGCCCTCATAAAATATTTTATTTTCTTCCAAATACTTGCTTAGTTGTTCTTGCACCAAAACTTCCATAACCTTTGCAACAATTGGGAGTAGATTTATCGGCCTGAGTTCTTCTGCCTTCTTGGGATGGTTAACCTTTGGCACTGGTATTATGACACTATCTTTTAACTTATTTGGTACTATCCCTGTTTCAAGTGATATATTTATTATGTTAAGCAATTGGTATCCCACAACATCGAACAAGTCTTTTAGAAGTTTTACCGAAAGAAGTTCGTCACCAGATGATTTGTTTTTTAGATTTTTTATTGTTTTCTCCAATTTATTTAATGATATTTTTTCAAATGTATTCAAATTACTGTCCACCTTGAAAGATACTTCCTTAAATTCACTATCTGGAGAAGGTATACTCACCACAATATCATGAATACTGTTTACAAAGAAATTATTTAGTGAGTCTGCAATATTTCCGTCATCTTGTTCAATTTCTAGACAAGACTAATCAACAGGCTTTTTGCCTTTATTGATTATTTCTTTTAAAGTCTGCCACATTTTCTTACTGTCGTAGCGATTTTCACTAATTTTGGTCTCGTAGTATTCCTTTTCCTTTCTTCGCAGTAATGTAACAACTTTGTTGCGTTGCCTTTTATAGGTTTCAAAGTCTTCTACACTGTTTGTGAATTTGAAAATTTTATACCGTCTATCCCTTTCTTTTTGCGCGAACCAGGGGGAAAGGTTTATAAGGATGTAACATACAAGGGCCACAAAATAAAGTACCTTGACTGGGCGAGTAAACAAGAATATCGCGGTTCACTATATTACCGTTTGCAAGCTTTCTTTCAAACAAATTATGTGTTAACAATCTATTTGCTTCAGGATAAATTCTCTTGGAATTTTCAAATTCTTTATCTTTATTTTGATTAAAACCATTGTTAGCAAAATAATCTTTAGTCTTGTTATTTATTTCCCAATAAAATGGATCGTTGCTCATTATAGAAATATTAGTTTCTGATGACTTTGGCAAGCATACTTCATCAGATACGTCTGCTTCTGAAAAGTTTTTTGCGTGCTCTTCCAAACATTTATTTGAAGTGCTTGGTTGTTCAGCAGCATCATCATTATTATTTGAAACAGAATTAACAAACGTACCTCATCGGTTTTGTCAGACTTCTCCTCGGGCCGTCCAGTTGCGGTGACAGAGCCTTTTTTAAAAAAAGAATCTAACTTCAAAGTTTGAGCTATCACTTCATTTTCCTTTTTCTTTTTTGCTTCCGCTAGTTTGCGGTATTCCGCGCCACTGAGTCTTTTTCGTCCATCCATTATGTTTTAAAAATATAACGAAAATTATTGCGTATATCAAAATCAAACGTGAAATCACACACGAAACACAGCATTAAAGAGTGATGAGCAAATAAACAATATACAGTCGCACACGCAGACGCACTACTGCATAACAAGCTAGCCAGCAAGCGTACACGTACAGGCTGTCAGTTCTAATCCGGCATTAGCGACGCGACACAACACTGACGAGTGACGATTGTACACTGACCGACCAAGCGGAAGCGACCACCAGAATGGCGACGTGGCTGGCTGGTGGCGGCGAGGAATGCGACTCCCCCCTCCCTCACCGCGCCCCACCGCCACCACATCGTCCGCCGCGCGCAAATAGACGCTCGTCCACGCACTCGCGCACACTGCTGTCTGCCCTCTGCCGCCTGACCGCGATACGGCTAGCTAGCCTGCGACCATGACGATGACAACGCGCCGTGCAAACAGATATCAAATTTCAAATTCTCCAAAATTTTGCCGCCCTGGGCATGTGCCCACGTTGCCCATGCGGTAAATCCGGCCCTGCGTATGTGTTTAAAGCACGAGTCACACTAGGCTGCTTACCAGCTGCTGCTGACCAGCGGCTGGCAGTAGCACCAGCAAGCAGCGGCTGGCAAGCCGGTCACACTGTCGGCTGCTACTCGCCAGTTTTTACTAGCAAGAAACTTTAAGTCTTCTAAAAGGTTATTGTACGATACCTCTTTCACATTCCGATTCAAATAATCTTTTGACGTAACGTCCCACAAAAATGGATAATTTTGAAATATATTTAAAAACGAAATAATTTCTTTCCCATTCCACTTTAATTCATTCATTGTAACAATATATATAACAATTATAACAAAAAACAAAAGACCACGTGGTAGGCACGATAGCTGGGTATTCGATGCTGATAGTGGCAATAGTGGTCAGATTGCGCTGCCGTCTGGTATCAGCGGTCACGTGATCTATTAGTCGCCGCTGCCTGCTGCCAAAAGTTGAACATGTCCAACTTCGCCAGCCGCTGACGAATACTCGCCGGCTGGCGACGCCAGCGTCGAATTTTGTGGTCACACCAAGCTGATTGACGGCTGACAGTAGCGGCTACTAAATTTTTGGCTGGCAACCAGCCTAGTGTGACCCGTGCTTAAGTACGCGCGTATTATTTGCCTTTAATTTGAAAGTCGGCTCGCGTTAATGTCGCATCCGCTCGCGCGGTTCACTTATTGTGTATATTAACTTACTTCGGTCCACTAGCATTCGCGCTCGTTAACTGCCTTATTTAATTCATTTATTGTCTAGCTTAATTACTTACTGTTTATCACTATCACTAAATATTTACACAAAAAACATATTTACATTGTGCGTTTAGCACAAAACCTTATCGTAGAAATCGCACACAGCCCAGTCGTGGCGTCGGCGACTCGCGACAAACCGTTAGCTGGTGCTATTGTTCTCGGCTTTCTCAGCGTTGAGAATGGGGGGACGAGAACCACAAGATACAAGATACAAAGCCATTTATTTAAATAATATATACAGGGATTGACAAATACATAAATGTACAATATACAAAATTTCAGATATTTCATATTATGTTTTATTAATTATTTACATGTCATCTATTTTTATAAAGTTTCATGGCCTTTATTTTTTGGGCTTACACTTTGATTAATTAAGTTGGGCGCAGGGCCTTAACTGCAGATGTATTTGTCTGCGAATTCTGATTGTAGTCATTTTCGGTATATTTAGCGGGTTGCCTTTGAGTTGCCTTTTACAGGAAAAATTATAAGTTAAAAACCTGCTCTAGCTTGTCGTCAGTGAGTCTGTCGTGGTAGGAAAATATTAACATTTTCGTGGCGAGCTGCGGCGTTATCGTCTCTCCTGGTAAATTGGTAGGTTCTGATCATATATCTAATACTTTATATATATGGTTCTGATGTGGCAACTTGTGTTTGAGTATGGTAGCGTTGTGTTGTCTCGTTTCAGTCAGTCGTTTGGTCAAATGGTTGTGGTTGAGTTGTGTTTTGTAAAATTTTTGCGATGTTTCTGTTATGTATTGCCTAATCGTCGTTATTTGCGCCCTGTTGTGTAGCTCTGTGATTCTCGTGTATCTGCCTGCGTTCGTGATTAACCTGAGACATTTTTTATTTTGTAGCCTTTGTAGAGGTATTAAGGCGGAATTGCTAATGCTGCACCATACTGGTGCCGCGTACGTCATAATTGGTCTCAAGATGGTCGTATATAGGAGTCTCTTATTTTTGTTGTTGAGTTTGCTGTTTTTAGCTAACAGGGCGTAAATGTTTTTGATTGTCGCGTGTGTCTTCTTTATTGTTTCAGCTAAGTGTTTCTTGTAGTTTAGTCTGTTGTCCAGATGAACCCCTAAGTACTTTACGCTAGTCGCGGGTGTCACTTTGTGGCCATTTACTTCCAGTTTTTTAAATATTTTTTTGTTTGTGTGTTTTTTGCTGAATACAATTTGTTCTTTTTTTTCGGAGTTTATTTTGATTTTCCACTTTTTGTAGTACTTTTGTGCTATGTTTAAGTGAATTTGGAGTTGCGTTGAGGCCACTTGGGCATTGAATGAGTGGGCGTAAATGGCCGTATCATCCGCGAAGAGGGCAGTAGGGGAAGGCGGGGCAAGTTGACGAAGCTAAGGGCAAAAGGCTACGGAGCCTTAACTACTGGGTTTCTAATGAAGGAGCCAATTTTATCTGTTAGAATGTTTATTAGGATACATAATAAAATGTTTACAACAAAACAAAACTCGTAAAAAAATATAAAAAATAAAATAAAAAGTTGCATTTTCATCAACTTGCCCCAGTACCGGAGTAAGTTGACGAGCCTACGGGGGCAAGTTGGCGACTACAAACACAGATCGCACGTAAATGTACCTTTCCCTTCGTAAGCTGTACATGATTCGTGCCACCAACTTTCGCACGTTATACATTGGATCCAGTCTTCCGATGGAGGTTCATTGTATGGCTCCTGACATCCTGGACAGAATAAGTCTGTTTTTGCCTCTTTTTATTTTTTACCTTCTTTTCATTGACATCCTGAAATACGTTTTTCTTTACTTTTAAAACATCAATCTTTCTTTTCTTCATTTCCTTTGCGTTTTTTTCTTCGTTTTTCTTCTCTTGCTCTTCTTTATTTGGTGTTGAGGTAATAACACAAGCTCTTTGTTTGACTCTTTTCGTAGTTTTAACTGGACGATCGTATTTGGGAAGCGGTCTCATGTGGACAAGTGAAACTTGACTGTCAATATTATATTTTCGAATAGAACTAGATGAAGCAACAGTAGCTAAAAGATATTGTGGTTCGTCTCCTTTTGCAGGATTTTTAGTGCAAGTTGAACTGAGATTTTCCTGATGATTGGTCTTAATCTCAGGAGATGCTTGTTCATTATTAGATTTATGGTTTAATCTATTTAAACCTGAAGGACCGGGAAGGTCTGAACCCACAGATTCTTGCTGCTGCTTTTTAATAGAATGGGCTAGTGGTTCATCATCACTGCTCGAATATCCTTCTTCGGCAGTTACATGCCTTTCACTTAACATGGAAGGGGCAAAATCAGCTTCTCCAAATACGTCGGGGTTAAACGGCTCAATACCACAGGCAGAAAAACTCTTAATAGCTGTTCCCACTGTCGCAGCTCTTAGAAAAGCTTTTCCAAACAATTCCCCCACTTCTTTGTCGGTGATGGGTTCTCCAGGCAGCTTACTAAATAATTGTCGCAAGCTTGACTGTAAAATGTCTTTAATGGTCCAAAGAACCCAACATCTAGTGGTTGTAATCGATGCGTACTGTGCGGAGGTAATTCCATCATTACCACTCCATTATCCCTGCAAAAATTGATGGCTTCTAGAGATGTATGAGAAGAATGATTGTCAACTATCAATAATACGGGTGCTTCTTTATTTGGGCGAACAAATTTAACAAAATGTTTAAGGTATAGGACAAACGATTCTGTATTCATCCACCCACTGGGTTGTGCTATGCCATCAGAGTTTGGGGGACATCCATTAAGAAGTTCTGGTCGCATTCTGACACTTCCAAAAATAAAAAATGGTGGAACGAAGGTACCTTGAGCGTTCATAGCACACACAACTGTGGTATTTTTTCCACGCTCGCCACTAGCAACTTTTGAGACTCTCCTACATCCAGTGGGTGATAAAATTTTTGGTTTTTTATTAGGAACTGTTGATCATCCTGATTCATCGGCATTATAGATCCGATCCGCCGTAAAATTGTATTTTAATCGGATTTCTCGAAGTAAGTCAAAAAATCTCGTAACTTCAACTTCGTTGAATCCCATTAAGCGTCCCAGTGACGTAGACTCCGGAGTTCTAAGGCTTATCTTATGCCTATCCATGAAAGACTTTAGCCAGTCCTTACCTGCTTTCGTGGTTGTGCAGAACTGATGGTTTATATTATTAATGTCAGCTATTGCGAGACGCCTAAAGTCGGGGTGACTGGCAATCCTTTTAGTTAAAACACACTCGGACACGAAGACCAAAGCTACTGTTGCGAGATTAATAAGAACACTTAAGTACAAACACTTGCATTTATTTTTCTGCCGTTTACAGAACACTTAAGTTTAATAGCGTTGTTTCTTAACTTTACGTATTTACATCTTCTTATTAACTAACTTAATTCTAAGTCCATTCTGACCAAGAAAGCTCGGTGGGCGTTTACAAAGTTCCCAATAACCTATCAGAGCTGGTCTAAATTTTGGAATTTTGGCACATACATACGGACGTGATAGTTCATAATAGTTCTATGAATTTTAAAAGTTTGAGGCTTTCCCACGGTGAAATGTGGTTTGCTCGGACCCTTCGGAAATTGTCGCTATAAAGATTTACAATTCTAGTAAAAGCATTTGGTCCCAGCTGCGAATAATTTTTATGATAGAGTTGCAACCGTTGCTTCTTCTAATCACGTACCGGTCATATACATCACTCAATATTTCGGTTTACGAAGTAAACCCTGCATAAACGTACTCTAATCTATTCGTGAGATTTGAATATCTCCAGGGGGTCAGTTCATATCGGCCAACGATCATATCGGCCAACGATCATATCGGCCAATTTTGGGTGTTCATATCGGCCAACTTGTTCATATCGGCCAACATCAGATTTTGTTCATATCGGCCAACTTGTTCATATCGGCCACTTTTATTTTTGTTCATATCGGCCAACTTGATCATATCGGCCAATGCAGGTGGTGACCGTAAGGAATACCGATACTAACCGAAGAGCAACTTCTACCGCTACGCTGGACGCGCAATGTCTTATTATGCCTGTTCAGAACGCCCATCTATTCGATCACATCGGCCAACATTATTTCTTGCTCATAACGGCGATGTTATTTTTGGATTTTATATCTACTATCCTGACATACAAGTTTCCTCACAATTCATTTTTAATAAAGTTTAGTGCAACGAAACCGTTTTACGTACGCTTTACTTCCACATAGCTACAGGAAAATTAATGACTGAAATATATAAATGTATTTAACACGTTTTCAGTAAAAACTGCATTATCCACAAAACTTATTAAGTTTTTGAATAGAAGGCTGATAAGTGGTTTGCTTTTTTATTTTGCTGGAATTATTTACTGAGCAGTCATAAATTAAAAAATCCCGTCAAAGCAAGTGACTCAATATTGGAATTTTGTTTGCGATTATATATTTTTTTATATAGGAGAGAAAGGTATTATGGATATTACTTCAGCAGTATTTCTTTAACAAAAGTACAATTATTTATGTAAAATTTAGCACTCAAAATTATTTGTTTCTATTAAATTTTATTACATTTGTGAAAAAAAACTCTTCAAAGGTGAGAGATTTTGAAATCATGCCATTGGAAGCCCATCCACAGCTTATCGATCGTGAAATCAAGCGAAGGGGAAAATAAAAATTCTTAGAAAGTCCATCTAGTGGCGGTGCTAGGTATAAAAAAACTGCAGATTGTGATAAGATGATAAGTAGATTCTCTTTGGCAGAAATGTAATTTATGACTATACAATTCATTTAAGAAGGGGAGGCAGCTTGAAAAGTCGTTAGAATTTTAAAATGGCGGCTGAAATTCAAAATGGCGTCATACAATGGAATTGTTCGCAATTTTCTTACTAACCATAGCACAAAAGTGGGTTTGGTGTCAATTTATATGTTTTTTTAGGCCAACAAGTTCATTTTTCATGTTAAAAATAGGCATACAGATGTCCTTCCTGTGTACAAAAGGCAGTTGGCTATAAGAAAATCGAACAAACTCTTCTCAGCTATCAGCATAGATCAAGCGCACGATTAAAACAATGCTCTAGTGAATGGAGATGAAGTTGCAGTAGGGTTAACACAGGATCCATCGGCACTAACACGTTGGATGGTAGCTGGACCGGAAATTTGTCACTTGATACAAGAGTTTGAGTGTAAAATTCGGGAAGCAGAGGTATTGTTGATAAGGATATCAGTGCATTTGTTTATTTAGCTGAATCAACTGGTATTACACAGTTCCACAGTTTCATTGAGGAACGCCTGGTAAAAAGTTCCTCAACACTATTTCAGGCTCTGAAAAAGAACAAAAACCCCCTCTTCAGTTCTCCAACAAAAAGCATAAGCAAGAAAAATGAAACTTTGAATATTTTAGAAACAGACATCCAGCTGTTTTCCAGGTTCTTAATAGTTACACATAATTGTCAGCTAGATATGCAGGACTTTTTCAAACTCGAAAATCAGCGATTTCCTCTCAGTAATGGAAAATTTCGACCCAGTCATAAAAGTGATCTGCCACATATTTTAGAGGAAATTGTTGAAAAAAGTGACATTGTCAATTTTTTTAAAATCTTGTATTAGTAGGTATTAATAAAAACAGATCTTTGGTATTCATTCTTCTTTAATTTTACTCTATAAATATGACTTTACGACTTTACAAAAAGTCTCCTATATTAATTTTTTCATATTTCTGATATTACAAATGAAATTGTTGGCTTAAAAAACATATAAATTGATACCAAACACTATATTTTGCGATGGATAGTAAGAAAATTGCAAACAATTCCATAGTATGACGCCATTTTGAATTACCGCCTCCATCTTGAATTCTAACGACTTTTCGAGATACCTCCCATTCTTGAATAAATTGTATAGTCATAAACTACATTTCTACCAAAGGAAATCTTCTTATCACAATTTGCACTTTTTTAATTAAATGAGCCATGTAGCACTTCCACTACATCCAAAGCTTATCGATCTCGAAATTCTGCCAAGAGAAAGTAAATCCTTGGGAAGTCTATCCAGAATTGATCGATCTCGACAGCTTGCCCAGGGAAATGACTGCAACTCTTTAAAAATTCCAGTATGTCCCTTCCAACCCCCCAGCCCCCCCCCCCCCCCCCGCCCCGCGAAAAAATTGACAACGTCAATCTGGTCGCGTCTTCTGTACTTATCTCCATCATTTATATTTTGTAAATTCTACAGATAAAATACATACAAACAAGGAATTCAATTGCTTGAAGTATTTCGGTATTAAATATGGTAAATATATTGCGATGGTCTTTAGCCCTCAAATCGGCTCTGATTGCAGTACAAGCAAATGACAAATTATATCATTAAAGCACAGAGTTGTAATAATGCAAGCATCTGAGAAAATTCACATAAATTGCCAAATTATATTAACACTGGTATAATTCGCCAATGAAATTGATTGTAATTGAATAGACATAGAAATATGGAAGCTCAAATTCCGTGTATTGGGTTTAGCAATATAATTTTAATCGTAATATAATAGATTTGCACAAACTAAAAGCCGAATCTAAATTAATTAAGAACTGGCACAAAAAGTTCAAGTTAGACACAGCTTAAAAATGGAAGCGTAGAAAGTAAAGTCATTATAGAATGGGTAGCAAATGAACATTTTTTAATAAAGGTGAGAACAAGAATGACTAGAAGAATAAGGCAAAGAACATAGAAAAGCCAGGCAAGTCATTTATGACATGAAAATGCAAGACTTGGGGATTTGAAGAGATTGAAATAGCAAGAAATTAGATGGAATTCAAATAAGCCAGAAATTAGACAATGTTGGTGGATTAAAAAACTAGTCAGTGCAGTGATAAACAATGGGCATTTAAGTGTGGTAAAAATCAAGTGAGTGGCGCATTAAAAAACATTGAGAAATAAACAATTCCAAAAGACAATAATTGTAGTACATAAGAGTTTGTAAATAACTGATAAAAGTTGTTAAAATTAGATTATAAGTTATGTTTTTGTACCTGGTTGATTTCCTACAATTCAAATCTGTAGTGAGTGTTTTGTCAATACGAAAAGAGATAGCAATTGTTCTAAATAAATTGGTGAAAGTGCTTGGTTTTTGCTCTATCTTTAATTACCAAAATTTCATAGAAAGCATAAATGTATAAAAAAATAAATAGCACCATCGTAATCAGCGAATTCGAGTGTATCAGCACAATTGGAGGCAAGAGATTCCAGGTATTTGAGTTTTTGGCGTTCCGAGGCGACGACGGCAGCCGCGGCTTGGAGGCGATTTCCCGCAGCATCAATCTGCAGCATCGTGGGAAGGCATAGGGTGTCAGGATTCTTCCGGCAGCTCCACACATCAGGCCAGAACATAATCCAGCATCACGAGCAGCCCGGGGAGCAAGATTACAGCCAGATTCACCATCAAAAGGGGGTCCCGAATCTACGAAAGTGAGGTTAGTGAATTGTCCAATTTTGATCTGCCCGATCGGTGTGAAAATTTGAGCATACGTTAATTACGACCTGGAGAACACGAAAATCGTAACAGTTCCCGTGGATGGCGAGGTATTTTCCCAGGATTTTCAATTAAAATCGTCAATTGGAGGTACCAAGAAACAAATGCGAATACGGCGTCCTTTTTAAAAATGCACCAATAGCTAACGATCTGGAAAAACAAAAGATTGCCTAGAAGCCGCTTGAAGGCAATTATTCAAAATCTTACCATCAAAATTTGTTCATTTAATTGTTGATAAATCAATTTCACACGCGAGCTGAAAATAACTAGAACTTGTTGTGATAGATTTGACGTACAAACGGCACATTACGCCTACATTTCAGGTCAAGCTGCCTACTTTTCAGAGGCGTACCGTAGAATTTTAACTTGGAAAGTCAGGAACCCAACACCCGAGATTTTGAGTTTTAATTTCATGTCTCTATTTAAAATTGAGCTAGCGAAGTTAGGAAATCAGATGAATGGATTAGAAATAGGGCAAACTACCATAAGAGTAATTCTCAATTTTGGCGTACCCAACGAAATTAATTAATCAGTTAGTTTGATTTAGCAAGTGGTAGAATTAAATTAAATATTGTGTGGTGACTCTTTTTATTTACATACAAATATTATACGTACAGGGTCATTGCAATATATGTAGGTACCGTCGGTTTTTTCGCCGGCTTTTTTTCCTCGGCTTTTTTACCTCGGCTTTTTTTCCATGTCTTTTTATTCCGCCACCCGATCGAATAGATGGGCGTTCTGAACAACAATAATAAGAAATAAGACATTGCGCGTCCGTCGCCGGCGCGCGGTCGGTTTACGTTACCGTAGCGGTAGAAGTTGCTCTTCGGCTAGTATCAGTATTACTTACGGTTACCGCCTGCATTGGCCGATATGATCAAGTTGGCCGATATGAACAAAAATAAAAGTGGCCAATATGAACAAGTTGGCCGATGTGAACGCCCATAATTGGCCGATGTGATCGTTGGCCGATATGAACGTTGGCCGATATGATTTCTCCCCTTTCTTAGATATTCCGCCAGCGTTGGCCGATATGATCGCGTTGGCCGATATGAACAAAAATAAAAGTGGCCGATGTGAACAAGTTGGCCGATATGAACAAAATCTGATGTTGGCCGATATGAACAGGTTGGCCGATATGAACACCCAAAATTGGCCGATATGATCGTTGGCCGATATGAACGTTGGCCGATATGATATGGACCCATCTCCAGCTCCCCAAGCGAAAGGCACGTTTCTAAACATCCGCTTGTTGTAATTTAAATATGACATTTTGCCTACGAATTCTACCGTAAAATATTTATTATACAGATGGCTTACAGCTAACTAAAGTACAGTATATTTCTATATAGTTCATTTAATTAAAGAACGCAAATCGTAACACAGCGAATTCATAGGCTAGTTTTCTAAATTCCATGGACGTGAGGCCAAAGGCTCTGACACTCAGATCCGTAACATAGCTCACAAACTCTTTTTCTTGAGCATCAGAAAAAGTTCTTCTAAATCTTCCACCAGTAAGTGCAATTGGTTGGTTGTTATTTTGTTTTTTAATGTATCTTCTTAATGTAGCTTCTGGTATTCCATGCTCAACACTGGCGGAATTTACAGATTTATGCTCTTCCAAATTAGAGTGCATTGCGGCAATCAGCGTCTCTTCCGACCAAGATCGCCCATTCGTCTTCTTTTTTATCTTCTCACCATCTAAAAACAACAAAAATATTTTTAACTAATTTTTTATCTTCCTCTATTATCGGTGGGGCAAGTTGACGAATTCGTCATTTTGCCCCCGTCAACTTGCCCCAGGAGACATTTTTTTAATCAACGACAAAAATTAACAACTAAATAAATGAAATTAAATAGTGCCTTACCTTTTTAGTTTAAAAATATTCACGATAAACCGCAATTATGTTAAAAAATGCTATTATGTTTCTTAAAAATCGCCAAATTGCTTATTTGCTTCAGCCGGATTCTTATAAACAACACGTGTGAGAACAGGTTATGTTTTCCTAAACGTGATGTAGAATTGATAGCGCCATTTGTGTTTGCCCTCAGGTAGTATAGACCCCAAGTATTCTGTAGAAAACTAAATCAGTTTTTTAATGTTTGCAGTTTTCTTTAAAAAATGAGCTCGTTATCTTGCCCCATTCGTCATCTTGCCCCGCTATCCCCTACTAGTTTTGGGGAACATCGGTAGGTCGTTTATATACAGGGTGAACAGTTTTGGACCCAGGATTGAGCCTTGGGGTACACCCGCCCTTATTTTCATTAAAGTGGAGCGAGAATTGTTAACGGCCACTCTAAATTGCCTGTTTGACAGGTAGCTGTCTAACAGTTTCACTAGGTGCGGGGGAATGCCCATTTTTAGGAGTTTAAAAATTAGTTCTAGCCATACCTTGTCAAAGGCTTTTTCGATATCTAGAAGGACCATCGCCGTTACTTTGTCTTTTTTGAAATTTTGTGTCACGTCGGTAACAATTCGCGCTACTTGTTGTACCGTGTTGTGCTTTTCTCTGAATCCAAACTGTTCATTTATAGTTAATTTGAGTTGTTTATCATAGTTCTTCAGTCTCAGTAATATAATTTTTTCCCGTCAGTTTTGCCAAAGTTGAAAGTAAGCTAATCGGTCTGTAACTCGTTGGCGTCGAGGGTGGTTTGTTTGGCTTCTGTATCGGAATGACTTCTGCGGTTTTCCACGAGCTGGGAAAGTGTTCCAGCTTCATTACCGAGTTTATTAGGTAAGTCAATTGTACTGTCGCTTTTTTTCGATAAATTTTTGAGTATTTTGTTCGGTATTTTGTCCGGTCCGGGAGCATTGTCGTTGGGTAAGTACTTGATAATTTTTGCAAGTTTCCTAGGTGTTGTTATTCATTTTGCAAGCGTCTTGTAGGGGATTTGGTAGGTGCGATTGCGAAATCGCTCCACCGCCTCCCTTATGTGTTGCTGGTCCTGAGTCTCCGCTTCGTTGTCCAATATGTGTACTTTTTCAAAAATATTTGCTAAAATTTGAGCTTTTTCGTGGTCAGTTATTGCTTGTGTGTCCGTCTGTGTTAGTGTCGGGATCGGCTGTCGGGATTTTTTAAATGATTTGGCGATTTTCCAGAGAGAGTTGTCTTTTGGATTAAGTGATTCTAGTTTTTTAGTCCAGGTCTCGTCGTTGTAGTTTTTAATTTGCGTACGTACCTCGCGGTTCAGCTCTCTAAGTTGGTTTCTAAGCTGGGGATCTGCTGTTTGTTGCTAGCGCCTTTTAATTCTGTTGCGTTCCGCTAGTAGGTCGAGTACGTCCTGGGGTAGCTTGTCTTTTGTGTTGTCGATTGTTTTTAGTTTTGAATGTTTTTTGATGGAGTATTGTAGTGCTTTCGTGTAGTCGTTAATTTTCGTTTCTAGTAGGTACTCCACCCGATGTTGCGTCGGCGTCTTGTCTGTCTTTTCTGATTGTAGTGTATCCCCTAACTTTAAGTTTGTCAGTGCTTTTAAATTTAGTCTCGTTTAGTAATAGTATGTCGATGTCGTACTGTCTAATAAAGTTAATGAGTTGGCCTAATTTGTTTCTTAGTCCGTTCGCGTTCCAATAGCAAATTTTTAACTTATAATCCATAAGCGGAGAGATTATTTGCAAAATTATTAACGGCCGGTCTTATAAAGACCACTAATCTGACGTTAACTTTAATTCGCTGTTAAAACAAACAAAAGCGCATCAAAATGTTACTGCTTATGACATTTCATTCATTAGTAAACAAATTTTGATGCGCTTTTGTTTATTTTAACAGTGAATTAAAGTTAACGTCAGATTAGTAGCCTTTATAAGACTGGCTGTAAGTGTAGTAAACTTTGCTAGGGGCGTGGTACATCCCCTTAGCAAGTTGTTTAGATCTTTTACCGCGCTAAGCATACCGGCAACGTTTATTAATGAGTTTAGCGTTTTTAATTCGTCACAGAGTTCGGTGAACTCTGTTGCTTGGTTGTAATTGTTAGTTGGCGGCGAGGGGGGTTGGGCCACTGACCGAGGAACGCCTGGATTGGCTGGGCCTGCTGCGCTGCGATTGACTGGGGCGGCATCTGCCTGCTGCGGATTGGCTGCGGCTGTTCGGAGCCACGGATTTGTTGTCGGGATCGACGCCTGCTTCCATTGGGTGGTCCTGACGGCCGGAAATTCCCATTGGCCTGGCAATCGTCTTTCTTAGGGCCGGTTGCAGAAAGCAATGTTAAGTCTGGTGTTAGCTAACGTCGCGTCAAAGTGAACAAAATCGCATCAAATTTTGTTTACTAATGTATTAGTTGCCATAAGCATTTGAGATTTGATTCGTTTTTGTTCACTTTGACGTCGCGTTAGCTAACACCAGACTTAACATTGCTTTCTGCAACCGGCCCTCAGAGTGCATTATTAACCAGGCAAGCTTATCCCACTAGATTTTGTGTCACAGGGATTTTAGCGCCAAGCCGTTGGCTGCGCTGACCGGTAACCGTGCATTCTGTCGTTTGTCAACCAAGCAAGACTAGAAACCGTTGAGGTCTTGGTGCATTCCATTACGATGCTAATTATAATTACAGTCTTCATCCAAGTGTGGTTATTTAAATCTATACCTATACAGTGTGTAGGTGTTGTTCTGTGCTGTCAACTGTATGTGTCAGTTCTATCGAGTTCTGTCACTCGTCACTGTTGTTTGAACTAAGGTATTATTAAAGTTCTCTAGTTTGAACCACGTGCGTGTTAGTTAACAGTGTTTTCGTTTAAATTTTTTCTGCTTCCTTTTTATTTGTTTAAAAACCAATCTTTTTTAAGACGGATAAAATTAAATGACATGATCGTTGTTTTTCCGACTTACCGTATGCTATTTGGAAAGTAACTAGAATTTGAATTTGCCGCCACTTTCAGTAACTCAAAATGGCGGACGAGCTTGCTCGTATAAATATAGTACCTTAGTCTTTCTGGTCGCTGCTGTGACGTCACCTTTGGTGCTTTTTCTTTGAGCTTCTCTATCATTTCCGAATGTCGATTTGCTTTGTCGTGTATGACAATCGGTGGCGGTCTAATTTTCTTTTGGATCTGGTTCGAATTATCCTCGCGTTTGTCTTCCATTTGTTCTGTTTCCATTATTTCTGTGTCATCGTCGTCGGACAGCGGCTCGTATCTATTGGTGGTTACAATTATCGACCTTTTTGCTGTCTGGTTCTCGGCTCCTGCTCGCCGCTTGTTGGTTTTCTTCGCGGGGGTACAGCCGGGCGCTAGTTCTTTACGTGTGTCGGTGTAGGATTTCCACTCGCTGGTTTTCTTAATAAATACGTTGGTGGCATCCCTGCTGTATTTTATGTGGAAGCCCTTTGGTGCTTTTTCTTTGAGCTTCTCTATCATTTCCGAATGTCGATTTGCTTTGTCGTGTATGACAATCGGTGGCGGTCTAATTTTCTTTTGGATCTGGTTCGAATTCTCCTCGCGTTTGTCTTCCATTTGTTCTGTTTCCATTATTTCTGTGTCATCGTCGTCGGACAGCGGCTCGTATCTATTGGTTGTTACAATTATCGACCTTTTTGCTGTCTGGTTCTCGGCTCCTGCTCGCCGCTTGTGGGTTTTCTTCGCGGGGGTACAGCCGGGCGCTAGTTCTTTACGTGTGTCGGTGTAGGATTTCCACTCGCTGGTTTCCTTAATAATTACGTTGGTGGCATCCCTGCTGTATTTTATGTGGAAGCCCTTTGGTGCTTTTTCTTTGAGCTTCTCTATCATTTCCGAATGTCGATTTGCTTTGTCGTGTATGACAATCGGTGGCGGTCTAATTTTCTTTTGGATCTGGTTCGAATTCTCCTCGCGTTCGTGTTCCATTTGTTCTGTTTCCATTATTTCTGTGTCATCGTCGTCGGACAGCGGCTCGTATCTATTGGTTGTTACAATTATCGACCTTTTTGCTGTCTGGTTCTCGGCTCCTGCTCGCCGCTTGTTGGTTTTCTTCGCGGGGGTACAGCCGGGCGCTAGTTCTTTACGTGTGTCGGTGTAGGATTTCCACTCGCTGGTTTCCTTAATAATTACGTTGGTGGCATCCCTGCTGTATTTTATGTGGAAGCCCTTTGGTGCTTTTTCTTTGAGCTTCTCTATCATTTCCGAATGTCGATTTGCTTTGTCGTGTATAAAAATCGGTGGCGGTCTAATTTTCTTTTGGATCTGGTTCGAATTCTCCTCGCGTTTGTCTTCCATTTGTTCTGTTTCCATTATGTCTGTGTCATCGTCGTCGGACAGGGGCTCGTATCTATTGCTTGTTACAATTATCGACCTTTTTGCTGTCTGGTTCTCGGCTCCTGCTCGCCGCTTGTTGGTTTTCTTCGCGGGGGTACAGCCGGGCGCTAGTTCTTTACGTGTGTCGGTGTAGGATTTCCACTCGCTGGTTTCCTTAACAAATACGTTGGTGGCATCCCTGCTGTATCTTATGTGGAAGCCCTTTGGTGCTTTTTCTTTGAGCTTCTCTATCATTTCCGAATGTCGATTTGCTTTGTCGTGTATGACAATCGGTGGCGGTCTAATTTTCTTTTGGATCTGGTTCGAATTCTCCTCGCGTACCTGTTCTATTTGTTCTGTTTCCATTATTTCTGTGTCATCGTCGTCGGACAGCGGCTCGTATCTATTGGTTGTTACAATTATCGACCTTTTTGCTGTCTGGTTCTCGGCTCCTGCTCGCCGCTTGTTGGTTTTCTTCGCGGGGGTACAGCCGGGCGCTAGTTCTTTACGTGTGTCGGTGTAGGATTTCCACTCGTTGGTTTCCTTAATAAATACGTTGGTGGCATCCCTGCTGTATTTTATGTGGAAGCGCTTTGGTGCTTTTACTTTGAGCTTCTCTATCATTTCCGAATGTCGATTTGCTTTGTCGTGTATGACAATCGGTGGCGGTCTAATTTTTTTTTTGGATCTGGTTCGAATTCTTCTCGCGTTTGTCTTCCATTTGTTCTGTTTCCATTATTTCTGTGCCATCGTCGTCGGACAGCGGCTCGTATCTATTGGTTGTTACAATTATCGACCTTTTTGCTGTCTGGTTCTCGGCTCCTGCTCGCCGCTTGTTGGTTTTCTTCGAGGGGTCCAGCCGGGCGCTAGTTCTTTACGTGTGTCGGTGTAGGATTTCCACTCGCTGGTTTCCTTAATAAATACGTTGGTGGCATCCCTGCTGTATTTTATGTGGAAGCCCTTTGGTGCTTTTTCTTTGAGCTTCTCTTATCATTTCCGAATGTCGATTTGCTTTGTCGTGTATGACAATCGGTGGCGGTCTAATTTTCTTTTGGATCTGGTTCGAATTCTCCTCGCGTTCGTGTTCCATTTGTTCTGTTTCCATTATTTCTGTGTCATCGTCGTCGGACAGCGGCTCGTATCTATTGGTTGTTACAATTATCGACCTTTTTGCTGTCTGGTTCTCGGCTCCTGCTCGCCGCTTGTTGGTTTTCTTCGCGGGGGTCCAGCCGGGCGCTAGTTCTTTACGTGTGTCGGTGTAGGATTTCCACTCGCTGGTTTCCTTAATAAATACGTTGGTGGCATCCCTGCTGTATTTTATGTGGAAACCCTTTGGTGCTTTTTCTTTGAGCTTCTCTATCATTTCCGAATGTCGATTTGCTTTGTCGTATATGACAATCGGTGGCGGTCTAATTTTCTTTTGGATCTGGTTCGAATTCTCCTCGCGTACGTGTTCTATTTGTTCTGTTTCCATTATTTCTGTGTCATCGTCGTCGGACAGCGGCTCGTATCTATTGGTTGTTACAATTATCGACCTTTTTGCTGTCTGGTTCTCGGCTCCTGCTCGCCGCTTGTTGGTTTTCTTCGCGGGGGTCCAGCCGGTCGCTAGTTCTTTACGTGTGTCGGTGTAGGATTTCCACTCGCTGGTTTCCTTAATAAATACGTTGGTGGCATCCCTGCTGTATTTTATGTGGAAACCCTTTGGTGCTTTTTCTTTGAGCTTCTCTATCATTTCCGAATGTCGATTTGCTTTGTCGTGTATGACAATCGGTGGCGGTCTAATTTTCTTTTGGATCTGGTTCGAATTCTCCTCGCGTACGTGTTCTATTTGTTCTGTTTCCATTATTTCTGTGTCATCGTCGTCGGACAGCGGTTCGTATCTATTGGTTGTTACAATTATCGACCTTTTTGCTGTCTGGTTCTCGGCTCCTGCTCGCCGCTTGTTGGTTTTCTTCGCGGGGGTCCAGCCGGTCGCTAGTTCTTTACGTGTGTCGGTGTAGGATTTCCACTCGCTGGTTTCCTTAATAAATACGTTGGTGGCATCCCTGCTGTATTTTATGTGGAAACCCTTTGGTGCTTTTTCTTTGAGCTTCTCTATCATTTCCGAATGTCGATTTGCTTTGTCGTGTATGACAATCGGTGGCGGTCTAATTTTCTTTTGGATCTGGTTCGAATTCTCCTCGCGTACGTGTTCTATTTGTTCTGTTTCCATTATTTCTGTGTCATCGTCGTCGGACAGCGGTTCGTATCTATTGGTTGTTACAATTATCGACCTTTTTGCTGTCTGGTTCTCGGCTCCTGCTCGCCGCTTGTTGGTTTTCTTCGCGGGGGTACAGCCGGGCGCTAGTTCTTTACGTGTGTCGGTGGAGGATTTCCACTCGTTGGTTTCCTTAATAAATACGTTGGTGGCATCCCTGCTGTATTTTATGTGGAAGCCCTTTGGTGCTTTTTCTTTGAGCTTCTCTATCATTTCCGAATGTCGATTTGCTTTGTCGTGTATGACAATCGGTGGCGGTCTAATTTTCTTTTGGATCTGGTTCGAATTCTCCTCGCGTTTGTCTTCCATTTGTTCTGTTTCCATTATTTCTGTGTCATCGTCGTCGGACAGCGGTTCGTATCTATTGGTTGTTACAATTATCGACCTTTTTGCTGTCTGGTTCTCGGCTCCTGCTCGCCGCTTGTTGGTTTTCTTCGCGGGGGTACAGCCGGGCGCTAGTTCTTTACGTGTGTCGGTGTAGGATTTCCACTCGCTGGTTTCCTTAATAATTACGTTGGTGGCATCCCTGCTGTATTTTATGTGGAAGCCCTTTGGTGCTTTTTCTTTGAGCTTCTCTATCGTTTGCGAATGTCGATTTGCTTTGTCGTGTATGACAATCGGTGGCGGTCTAATTTTCTTTTGGATCTGGTTCGAATTCTCCTCGCGTTCGTGTTCCATTTGTTCTGTTTCCATTATTTCTGTGTCATCGTCGTCGGACAGCGGCTCGTATCTATTGGTTGTTACAATTATCGACCTTTTTGCTGTCTGGTTCTCGGCTCCTGCTCGCCGCTTGTTGGTTTTCTTCGCGGGGGTACAGCCGGGCGCTAGTTCTTTACGTGTGTCGGTGTAGGATTTCCACTCGCTGGTTTCCTTAATAATTACGTTGGTGGCATCCCTGCTGTATTTTATGTGGAAGCCCTTTGGTGCTTTTTCTTTGAGCTTCTCTATCATTTCCGAATGTCGATTTGCTTTGTCGTGTATAAAAATCGGTGGCGGTCTAATTTTCTTTTGGATCTGGTTCGAATTCTCCTCGCGTTTGTCTTCCATTTGTTCTGTTTCCATTATTTCTGTGTCATCGTCGTCGGACAGGGGCTCGTATCTATTGCTTGTTACAATTATCGACCTTTTTGCTGTCTGGTTCTCGGCTCCTGCTCGCCGCTTGTTGGTTTTCTTCGCGGGGGTACAGCCGGGCGCTAGTTCTTTACGTGTGTCGGTGTAGGATTTCCACTCGCTGGTTTCCTTAACAAATACGTTGGTGGCATCCCTGCTGTATCTTATGTGGAAGCCCTTTGGTGCTTTTTCTTTGAGCTTCTCTATCATTTCCGAATGTCGATTTGCTTTGTCGTGTATGACAATCGGTGGCGGTCTAATTTTCTTTTGGATCTGGTTCGAATTCTCCTCGCGTACCTGTTCTATTTGTTCTGTTTCCATTATTTCTGTGTCATCGTCGTCGGACAGCGGCTCGTATCTATTGGTTGTTACAATTATCGACCTTTTTGCTGTCTGGTTCTCGGCTCCTGCTCGCCGCTTGTTGGTTTTCTTCGCGGGGGTACAGCCGGGCGCTAGTTCTTTACGTGTGTCGGTGTAGGATTTCCACTCGTTGGTTTCCTTAATAAATACGTTGGTGGCATCCCTGCTGTATTTTATGTGGAAGCGCTTTGGTGCTTTTACTTTGAGCTTCTCTATCATTTCCGAATGTCGATTTGCTTTGTCGTGTATGACAATCGGTGGCGGTCTAATTTTTTTTTGGATCTGGTTCGAATTCTTCTCGCGTTTGTCTTCCATTTGTTCTGTTTCCATTATTTCTGTGCCATCGTCGTCGGACAGCGGCTCGTATCTATTGGTTGTTACAATTATCGACCTTTTTGCTGTCTGGTTCTCGGCTCCTGCTCGCCGCTTGTTGGTTTTCTTCGCGGGGTCCAGCCGGGCGCTAGTTCTTTACGTGTGTCGGTGTAGGATTTCCACTCGCTGGTTTCCTTAATAAATACGTTGGTGGCATCCCTGCTGTATTTTATGTGGAAGCCCTTTGGTGCTTTTTCTTTGAGCTTCTCTTATCATTTCCGAATGTCGATTTGCTTTGTCGTGTATGACAATCGGTGGCGGTCTAATTTTCTTTTGGATCTGGTTCGAATTCTCCTCGCGTTCGTGTTCCATTTGTTCTGTTTCCATTATTTCTGTGTCATCGTCGTCGGACAGCGGCTCGTATCTATTGGTTGTTACAATTATCGACCTTTTTGCTGTCTGGTTCTCGGCTCCTGCTCGCCGCTTGTTGGTTTTCTTCGCGGGGGTCCAGCCGGGCGCTAGTTCTTTACGTGTGTCGGTGTAGGATTTCCACTCGCTGGTTTCCTTAATAAATACGTTGGTGGCATCCCTGCTGTATTTTATGTGGAAACCCTTTGGTGCTTTTTCTTTGAGCTTCTCTATCATTTCCGAATGTCGATTTGCTTTGTCGTATATGACAATCGGTGGCGGTCTAATTTTCTTTTGGATCTGGTTCGAATTCTCCTCGCGTACGTGTTCTATTTGTTCTGTTTCCATTATTTCTGTGTCATCGTCGTCGGACAGCGGCTCGTATCTATTGGTTGTTACAATTATCGACCTTTTTGCTGTCTGGTTCTCGGCTCCTGCTCGCCGCTTGTTGGTTTTCTTCGCGGGGGTCCAGCCGGTCGCTAGTTCTTTACGTGTGTCGGTGTAGGATTTCCACTCGCTGGTTTCCTTAATAAATACGTTGGTGGCATCCCTGCTGTATTTTATGTGGAAGCCCTTTGGTGCTTTTTCTTTGAGCTTCTCTATCATTTCCGAATGTCGATTTGCTTTGTCGTGTATGACAATCGGAGGCGGTCTAATTTTTTTTTGGATCTGGTTCGAATTCTTCTCGCGTTTGTCTTCCATTTGTTCTGTTTCCATTATTTCTGTGTCATCGTCGTCGGACAGCGGCTCGTATCTATTGGTTGTTACAATTATCGACCTTTTTGCTGTCTGGTTCTCGGCTCCTGCTCGCCGCTTGTTGGTTTTCTTCGCGGGGGTCCAGCCGGTCGCTAGTTCTTTACGTGTGTCGGTGTAGGATTTCCACTCGCTGGTTTCCTTAATAAATACGTTGGTGGCATCCCTGCTGTATTTTATGTGGAAACCCTTTGGTGCTTTTTCTTTGAGCTTCTCTATCATTTCCGAATGTCGATTTGCTTTGTCGTGTATGACAATCGGTGGCGGTCTAATTTTCTTTTGGATCTGGTTCGAATTCTCCTCGCGTACGTGTTCTATTTGTTCTGTTTCCATTATTTCTGTGTCATCGTCGTCGGACAGCGGTTCGTATCTATTGGTTGTTACAATTATCGACCTTTTTGCTGTCTGGTTCTCGGCTCCTGCTCGCCGCTTGTTGGTTTTCTTCGCGGGGGTACAGCCGGGCGCTAGTTCTTTACGTGTGTCGGTGTAGGATTTCCACTCGTTGGTTTCCTTAATAAATACGTTGGTGGCATCCCTGCTGTATTTTATGTGGAAGCCCTTTGGTGCTTTTTCTTTGAGCTTCTCTATCATTTCCGAATGTCGATTTGCTTTGTCGTGTATGACAATCGGAGGCGGTCTAATTTTTTTTTGGATCTGGTTCGAATTCTTCTCGCGTTTGTCTTCCATTTGTTCTGTTTCCATTATTTCTGTGTCATCATCGTCGGACAGCGGCTCGTATCTATTGGTTGTTACAATTATCGACCTTTTTTGCTGTCTGGTTCTCGGCTCCTGCTCGCCGCTTGTTGGTTTTCTTCGCGGGGGTACAGCCGGGCGCTAGTTCTTTACGTGTGTCGGTGTAGGATTTCCACTCGCTGGTTTCCTTAATAAATACGTTGGTGGCATCCCTGCTGTATTTTATGTGGAAGCCCTTTGGTGCTTTTTCTTTGAGCTTCTCTATCATTTCCGAATGTCGATTTGCTTTGTCGTGTATGACAATCGGTGGCGGTCTAATTTTCTTTTGGATCTGGTTCGAATTCTCCTCGCGTTCGTGTTCCATTTGTTCTGTTTCCATTATTTCTGTGTCATCGTCGTCGGACAGCGGCTCGTATCTATTGGTTGTTACAATTATCGACCTTTTTGCTGTCTGGTTCTCGGCTCCTGCTCGCCGCTTGTTGGTTTTCTTCGCGGGGGTCCAGCCGGGCGCTAGTTCTTTACGTGTGTCGGTGTAGGATTTCCACTCGCTGGTCGATAGATAGAAAGCTAGCGAATTCCGAGACGTAAATTGAGTAACACTCACACTCATCTCATACTAACTTCACCCTAATCTTACCAACTGGTATTCACAGTCAAATAGTGACCGATGAGTGACTAAAATTTGCCTAATAAGTGAGTGACAGATAAGTGAGATATAAGCTAGGGTAGGGGAAGCCTAAAGTTCCACTCAAAGAATAAATTGAGGTTACATTGTTAAGTAAGTTAGTGTTCTGTGCATTGTGCCTCTTTAGTTTTTGTCTATAATGGATGATTTTTGGGAATTCTTTGAATATGCTCGTGACGACGCTTTTTTACAAATACCAAGGTAATGTTTGACGTGAAAAATAATTAAAGCAAGATTTTTATATGAACATGTTTTTTGTAGATTTATCTTAAGGGATAACAATAATCCTTTAGAAAGGTAGGTACACAAATACAGAGCTCGTACAACGAGTGCGGTTTTGTAGGCAAACAATCAGTGAGGTTATTTTACCAATTGTGTATCCACCGATTGAAAATGGAAACAATCGTGGAGTCCCACCCAGTCCCACCTATTTTGAAATTATATGTAGCTCTGAGATTTTTTGCAACAGGTAGCTATCAGGTATATTGTAAATGTGCCAGAATTTTATAAGTAATACTATACTGTTTATTATTTTCAGAGAGTATGTGGTGATATTGTATCTGTCAGTCAATCATCCGCCTGCAGGATAATTAACGAAGTCAGCGAGCAGTTGGCAAGGAATTTGGGACGACATATTAAATTTCCTCACGTTGAAGATTTCCGTGCAATCAAACAAAGTTTCTTTGAAATTGGTGGATTTCCTGGGGTAATAGGATGCGTTGATGGAACCCATATTGAAGTAAAGAGCCCTGGTGGGATAAATGCAGAAGTATATCGCAACAGGAAGGGATGGATGTCTTTAAATGTTCAAGCGGTTGCTGGACCCTGCTGCGAAATATTAGATATAGTGATACGTTGGCCAGGTTCTGCACATGACAGCAGGATATTTAATAGCAGCTCAGTACGTATGAGATTAGACCGTGGTGATTTACCTGGTATTGTGCTGGGCGATAGTGCATATGCACAAACCAGGCACGTTTACACACCTCTGCTAAATCCGGCAACTAGAGCTGAGCATCGGTACAACAGTGCTCATATAAGAACACGCAATGTTGTGGAACGTACCTTTGGGATTTGGAAAAGCAGGTTCCGCTGCTTAGTGCATGCCTCGCAGTATAATTTGCGAACAACCCAAGAATCATTGCTGCAACAGCAGTTCTCCATAATATTGCAATCAAAGAGAAAATTTGGTCGACGAGCAGTATCTGCCAAACAATATAGTTGAGAACCCACCTGCGCCCATTCAGATGCGAGGCAACATAATTCGTGCCGATTTTATTCAGCGCCATTTTGCAGATGAGTAATATTAAAATTGTTAATATAATTTATGTATGTAATTTGTTTTTAATTGCACGAATTTCATTAGAATGTATTTTTAAAATTTTAAAAATAAAATATAACTTCAGCTTTCTTTGTCAATAAAACACAATATTTAGAACATTTATTTATTTTTTAATTGTTTTTCTAGCATTTATGTTTTCAATTTTTCTTGCTTTAATTGTTCCCGAGCAATGGCAAGTTTTATTTGTTGCTCCTCAGGGCGAAGAGCGTGTAATTCTTCGTCCTGCCTAAGGAGTGCATCTGTTCTTTCCAAACGTTTCTCCAGCTCCCTTTCAATTGCGGTGCCCCTTGATGTGTAAGTTGTACTTCTTGGTGTTCTTCGGGGTGTTGGGTTTTGCGGGACCTTTGGGATTTTCTCCACCTCCCCGATTACATCTGAATCTACAATTGTATTTAAAGTTAGTACAGTAACTTGTTTAACAAAAAATTTGCTTTAATTTTTTAAATCGCTAAATGCTATCACAATATTACCTAGTGTATCCTCAACGAGGATGGGCATCAAGCTTGCATCCTGCTGGATCATATAATTGTGGTCGTTAAATGATGATGACCCTCCACTAAGGATGGTTACTGTGTCGTTATCGATTGTATCCTTCAACTCAATGTCGACAGTGTTGAGTATGTCGTCCATCAAGTTGTCCTCCTCAGGTGGCTTGTAAGTCTTCATCCGTTGCTGCTTCTCGGAAGACAGCCCCTTCTTGCGGCGACTCTTCATATTCTCCCAGCATTTACGCAGCTGCTCTGGTGCTCGCTATAAATATTTCAATAACGTTATATACTTGTAAAACATAAATTACGTATTTTATACATTAAATAAGTAAAAACACTATTACATACTTTGGAATGTTTAGCCACAGAATTGAATTCTTTGGCTATGGCTTGCCAAATCTTTTTTTCCGCCACGGAAACAGCATCGGTTTTTTTCGACTCAACAATTGAGGCATGCCTCGTAATAATATCTTTGAGGAACAACTTTTCATATCCCGACATAAAACTTCTTACAGCCATAATCTACAAATTAAAAAAAAAAAAACTAATAACAAAACGGATAAGCAGTAACAAAACGATAGCAATAACAACGATAACAATAATAACAACGATAACAATAATAACAACGATGACGACAATAACAATGACAATAATTGTAAACAAAATTCGAAACACACGCACGCCAAATCGCCAAGTTGAAAATGAGGTGGTGAAACGTTTGAGGTTATACCACGTTATACAGCGGAAATGTTTATCATGAAGTTTGTGTTTTAGTGATTTCCAATGCTACCGCTCAGTTATTTGGTAAAATCTCCGCTGCCAATCGTTCCCCCGACAAACATTTTGACAATTGCGCCACTGAACGTTCACTTACATTAGTCACTCATAGCTATCTCATTCTGAATACGACAGATGAGTTTGAGTGGAACTCACACTAACATGAGTACTCAATGAGTGACGGATGAGGTGAGTGTTAGTGTTAGTTAAGATACGTCTCTGAATTCGGCCCTAAGAGCTTAAATATCTATAACAAGAAATAAAAATTTTGGCAATAAATAAAGCAGCAACTGGGTCGAAAAGGACCCGAACGATGCACCAAGGTTAAAATTGAGGGCGGAAACTGTTTCCTTCCCTAGAAATCTTAACGAATCATCATAATACAGCATGGTTTACCAAAACTATTAAAATTTGACTGATTTAGCTAAAATTCAGGGATACAAGTGTTTCCTTCCCGAGTCCTTACCCGAACAAGTGGTCAACCTTTCAATTTTCGTCTTTTCTACAAGTCCTAAGCTATCTTAACAACGTGCGTATAGCTACGCGAGGGATAGAGCATAAGTAACGACAGTTTTATTGCCCTGCTTGCCCGAATCTTTTCGGCGAGGCTTGTTAGATATACACCACAGACGTAAATCATAGTGTCGGTAAAACGGAAATAAAGAGTTAGATTTAGATCAGTTATTACATTTTATTTATTTATAAATTACAAAAAATAGAACCCAAGCTAATTTCTTAATTCTTAACTTCTTACCGATCTTTTTTTAATTTTACGAAACTTTATATTGGTCAATTATTACTTAATATGTACTATTGTTACCAAAGATTTTTTTTCTGCTGTGTGAATATGAATTTTTAATTGGACACTGAAATGTGTATACAATTAAAATTATTTCAAAACTTCATTGTCAGTTATACCTAGAGTAAGTTTATTTGCAAAAGCTATAATAAATGAACTTTATTAGCTTCAGCTATTTGAGTAGAGTATACAAAAAATACAAACTTACTTTTAATTAAATAGCAAATAATAGTAGATTATGTTATTAGGAGTAAAAGTGATACTTTATGTGGCGAAGCTGAAGTTTGTTTAGCCGAACGTTAGTGAGGCAAATAATTCAGCTAAGCCACATAAAGTCACTTTTACTCCGAATAACATATACTATTTTATCCGCAAACGTATTCAGGTAAATTTCATTAATATACATTTTTTAAAAAATGCATCGGCCGGGAATCGAACCCAGGCCACCCGCGTGACAGGCGAGCACTGTACCCCTGCGCCAACCTCTGTTGTTCAAATAACGCGCTACTGTAATGATATATGAACATACTGAATCACCCGAGCTAATAGCACACGGCCGCAGCAGCTGTCACACCATAACCCACGGTGACAGATGCTCCGATCCGCTGCTTAAAGGTTTATTTAAATTAAAACTTCGTACTCTTCTTGAAAATAAAAACCGGCCTACGATCTAAGTCTAAAAATTAGCAAAATTTTAAGCCACTATACAATTTAATCGGTCCAGTATCTTCGGAGGAGATAGCGAACAAATATAGAAAGAAAGAAAGAGAGCAACGATTTTGTGTGCTTAGGCAGATAAAGTACGCAAAAGTCGCTATTTTATTTGCTTAGGCAGATAAAGTGACACTTTTACCTTGTCAATAAATACACATAAGTTGTCACTTTTGTGACGTTTGCGGATAAATTTTTTTTTCTTCAAACGCCCGTAAAATGTGACATTATACTGCTGGATTGATAATGCTAAAGTGTCACTTTATTGCCATGGTAGATAAAGTAAAATTAGCTAAATCGCAAGCTCGGCAGATAAATCGCCCAGCTACGCCACACATAAAGTATAACTTTTGCTCCTAATAACATAATATACTATTCTATATGTAACAGAATTCCAGAAATAGGATTATTTCCTGTTTAAAAACGGTATAACTATTCGGAAAATATTTAGATAACTACATTTATATAATATACATACATATTTACAAAATCACAGTTCTGAGAGGCAAGCTTCTTGTTTGTCTAGGATCGACAATTTCCGGAAGCAAACATTTGATATAAAATAATTTTAAATAATTTTCCATTTTTGTCTTCCAAAAATCGTCGTCTCGGTGGTCGATGTGTAGTATTTTGATATTGCCGTATCCAGTCTACACGCCTAAAATACAAGTTTTCTTGTTCGCGATATGTAGTGGCCCCTGAATTTGATAAAACCAGTCGTGATTTTTATTTAAAATTGTGTTCCCCTTATTGTCTACTTTTAACATTGTAATGATTTTTTCGGCGATTGCTTCATCTGGAGATAAACTGTTTTTTATGTGCCGTATATGGACATTTCATTTCCACAATACAATCGTCGCCGACCGTACCGTCCGGAGAAGCCCCCAAAAAACACATTTTTTTATCAACAAAGAGTCCACAGCGATTTACCGTAGTCGTCTCTGCCATCTCCAAACATTTCTTGGCATCGTCTTCGTGGATTCTTCCGTGTTGAAGTGACTTCACGTTGTTCAAAAATGATGAGCTATATAATATGCTTTTCACAGCTTTTTATGTATCTCTGTTTTTGCGACGTTTGCAAATTTTTGCAAAATTTGACGCTGTTAGCAATTTCCGTCTTTCTTCGAGCCACTTTCCATCTTCAGCTTGAAAACGGTTCTCAATTTCTAACTGCTTAGCTTCCTCTTCTGTTCTTTTCAACGTTGTCAGAAGTTCTTCACTAGCTTCGTGAAACTCCCTCTCCGACATGTCTGGTCTTTGACATTCGTCTCCATAGTCTTTGTCAGGACAACTTGGTGGCTTCTTTTTGTCAAGTCTTACTTTTCATTTTGATTTTATTCCGGAGATTTTTATTCGCTCGTCTAATTTCAACTCGTCGAATAACCTTACTTTTATTTTTGGCCCCTATAACACTTTCAAATTTGGTAAGCGCTAGTTTCGTGTTATATGATACGAGCGCGGCCGCGCATCTAGTGGCAAAAGCATTTTTCAACGCGTAAGTAATTCTTTTGCCTGCTATAAATTTGGCAACTTTTATGTTATATTGTTCGACTATGTTACTGTCAACATCAAAAAGAAGACTGGGAGCGTGATTGGCAATACATCTTAGAATTTCCAAAATTCGCGTATGAAATGTAGAAGAAAGTTGACTGATAAAATTTTCTTCTTCCTCTTTTTTGCAGAAGTAATCTGCGCAGTCGTCGTGTTGGCCCATAACGTGCTTTATCCCATATAAAATGTCCATTTTTAAATTTTTTATTGCAACATTTTGGTCTTCATTACCTTTATAGTGTCTTATTTCGTCCTTTATACCTGAACGTAGGCGAAGTATTCTTGACTCCAAAAGTTTCCTATCGCGACAGCTAAATGCTGTGGTTTTGGATAATAGTTTCAATTTATTGCAGTAGTTTCGGAGTAGGTGGTTACAACATCCAATTTTTTCCACCGTTATATCTGGATACGGTCTAGATTCAATAATTTTGATGTAAACACTACTATCTCCATTCCCTATCATTCTATGATATTTTATACCATATAGTGCTACGTTGGATTTGAAACCTTGTACTATGATATCTGACTCCATAGATGTCGAACTTCCTTTTTGGTGCATATGTGCTCCTTTATAATTTTTCCTGTATCACGGTCACAATGTACACAATATTTGTTTCTGACACCAATATACACAGAGAGATTTTTCTTACTACGAACACGGCAGACGATATGTTGAATTTACAAATGCCGAGAATTTTACTTTGACAGTTCGCGTATTTTGTCAGTAGATAATATCTGCTGTCATTTCTATCTTAAAATCGATAACTATGAAGCAACGGATCAGTGTAAATTGTAAAATTATATTATCAGGGTCGAACGGTCCGGGAAATTCAAAATTCTTTCACAACATTTGAAAATAGGCGTTCTTTATCGTTATCAACGTTACATGGAGTTATTTCAAATTTTGGAAACTTTGGATGTGTTTCTCCCCAAAAGCACAAAAGCCCTAATGTTCCCAATGAAGACAGGTATTTAAAAGAGGTTTGTATTACCGCTAATGACTATCCAGACTATTTATTTAAATAAATTGCAGAACTAGTAGATTTAGCTGCGATATTCTTCCCGTTGGCCATTTCAGAAGTATGGAATTTTGCGAAACTGTGACAGATATGCCTAAAACCTCCTCTGAAAAGTCGTTTTCACTACAACTAACGATTTGAAGAACTGCGTTTAAAAATTAAAAGGGTTGTTCAGAGTACTAGCACTAATACGTTTCTATGATCGCTTAGGATATTGTTTAGCGCAAGAAGGCAGGCCCTTTGAACAAGAGCTAATTTAAACTTCTTGAATTTTGTTGTTTGAAATAAAAATAGTTTTATTTTTGTTTGCATCTTTTTTTTACTGAGTTAGTTTGTTCGGAAGAAATTATTTCTTTCTTCAGAATGCGTTTTACTTTAAGAACTACCTTCTTTTACTGTACTGTTAATTTCTAAAAATCCTGTTTTTCAACTCTGAATTTATCACCTGAATTAATCACAGAATAACAGTACCTCATACATATTCTATCTGTGATATAATAATTAATTAAAAAAAATTACACTAGGCGTCTGCGTTGAACAATTACTTAAACAATCAACGCAGACGACCCGTGGATTAATATCAGAGTACCTTAGACCGACTGTCCATCGGTCTTGGCGTATTTTTAGGCAATCGTAAATTCGCCTTGATTTACTCGTGTTCGCAGTTCATGAATTTTCACTGTATAAAACTTTTTGAGAGTGTCGCCCTATAATGGCAGCTACGCCGGATAGCGCGTTATAGTTCGTCTTGTATGAACGCTTGCACCAAGCTCCATCCACCACAACTTCCACTAATAGAACCCCTTGCTTATCAATTGAGCCTGTTGCTTTTGAGTGTTGTATTTCCCCATTGGCAGCTTCTTGCATAGCTTCCTGAGCAACCGTTTGCCAACCATCAGCAACCACGTCATGCCTTCAGCCATGCAAGGTACATTTGGACAACCCAAAAACTCTTCTAAATTGTAAAAACCGCCACCTAGACACATTATTCCGTTGACCGCCGAAGCGTTTAGGTCGAATGCATTTTTCTTATCCCTTTCCGGTTCTTGGGTATCCAAATTGAAAAATTTATTGCACATTTGGCATTTTATTACAAATTTAGAAATTAACCACACCGAATTTCTTTCGTAATAATTAAATTAGTAAGACTGCATCCAAAGCGTTAACCAAGAGAACTTATTCTTTTCAATTTATCAAAAAAATACATCACGTTAATTAATTCTATTTCCTTCCACAATTTCTTCATTGAGAGTAAGATCATCCGAATCTACATAATTAAGAAAAGAGTTAGTCAGACTAATCAGATTTTATTGTATTTCACTAATTACTACCAGCGTTTTCTATCAAATTTTGTTTTTCAGTTGCAGCTGCTTTGTTTTCCACCAATTCGTTCTAAAAAGAGAGTGGATGTGTAAAATAGTGATAACTTAATCTAATGAGCGTCTAATGAAGCTATTATTACCATTGTTTGCAATAAAAGGAAAACAAAATACAAAAACTTTTAACACTATCTCGAGAACCTTACGTTATTGTTACTCGGAATGTAATTTAAAAAATATAGAACTCACCTCTGCCCTACTCAATTGTTTCAAATTCGTAACATTGCCTTTACGCTGTTTTCTACTGGTTGGACGTTTTCGATCTAAATTTTGTTTTGTAATGATCAACGCAAAAACACACTTTTTCACAACACCACGATCAGAAATGTCTCAAATGGCAAGCTTTGAAAGACTACCAAGCATTCTGACTTAAAATTTAATTACAAAAATTGGCGCTTCATCCGCGATGACAAGGGGAGTGGGTGGTTGACTAATGGGATGACCAAATAATTTTCCCACAGCACAACAGATCTCTGGTTTTCACAGATTGCAAACCAGATGATTGACAAAGTTTTATTACACGTTTGGCAAAGTTTTATTATACGTTTGGCGTTATTTCGCTTTAAGTTATGCTTAAGTTGTAAATAGTAGTAAACGTATTAAAATAGCGTCGAACGTGTCTAGGAATAATTTTAAGATTTTACTAAACGAAAAGCATGGAAAATAAATATTCCTAAAGAATTATTTCCAACTGCATTTTCAGAAAGTGACTTGCAGGTAATATAGCCGTAATGTAAATAAGAAATGTATCTGTCTTTAGATCTTGGACATGCATGGAAACTATTTGTTGGTCGTTGGTTATTCGACGATTGATAATTACGCCCAATTTCTTAAAAATGCCTGATAATATTTAATTACATTTTAATATGATTGCTGACTTGTTTATTTTCCATCATTTAGCATACTTACCTTATCTCCAATCAAACTGCTTACCACAAAGTTTAAAGGCTTTCAAAACATCAACAAGTATACAGGGTGCCCGGATTTCGTAGGGACAACATGGGTAACTTTTGTATTTGAAGAGATAGAGAGATGGTTAAATTAGCAAAAAGGTGCAGGTTTGAGAACTCATTAAGAATCCATCTTCACATTTTACTTGTCATGGCCCACTTGTCTAAAATTAAAAAAAAACAAAATCTCCTAATTTCTTTTATATGCCGTAACTTTTTTGTTGCTTAAGATATTGAGCTGCGATTTGAATTAATTTGCATGGTAATTTAAATACATTTATTGGCACTTTATAAAATCAATTTTATTTGTGCAAATTTTTAGTAATCTGACCTAACCTCAAAATTTTAAATTGGTACCGTACAATTTTTTTGGCCCTTTTAAGAGAGGATTTTTTTATAAATGCAATGATGTATTACATGATATGGAAACTTCTTCAAAATTTTGAAAAACTGAGCTTATTCTTTTTACAGGCAGAAATCACTAGTGCCATGATCACAATAACTTTGTTTTTTGTTTATCACGTTATCTGTAAAATTATGTTTCGAAACAAAAAGCAGGCTTATCATCATACGTGCCTGTCAGTAGTGTGAGTGTTATTACTTCAACTTATAACGGAAAATTTTGAAAATATGATGTATTTTGTGCTTATATCAAGTGCTACAAGAACGTAGAACTTACACGTCAAACATACGGAACACACTGACACTACTGGAAGGCACGTATGATGATAAGCCTGCTTTTTTTTTCGAAACATAATTTCACAGATAACGTGATAAACAAAAAACAAAGTTACTGTGATCATGGCACTAGTGATTTCTGCCTGTAAAAAGAATAAACTAAGTTTTTAAAAATTTTGAAGAAGTTTCCATATCATGTGATACATCATTGTATTCAGAAGAAAATCCTCTCTTAGAAGGGCCAAAAAAATTGCTCGGTAACAATTTAAAATTTTGCGGTTAGGTTAGATTACTAAAAATTTGCACAAATAAAATTGGTTTTATTAAGTGCCAATAAATGTATTTAAATTACCATGCAAATTAGTTCAAATCGCATCTCAATATCTTAAATAACAAAAAAGTTACGGCATATAAAAGAAATTAGGAGATTTTGTTTTTTTTTTAATATTAGACAAGTGGGCAATGACAAGTAAAATTTGAAGATGGATTCTTAATGAGCTCTCAAACCTGCACCTTTTTGCTAATTTAACCATCTCTCTATCTCTTCAAATTCAAAAGTTACCAATGTTGTCCCTACGAAATTCGGGCACCCTGTATACATGTACCAGCTGTATCATTTGATTTTTTTTATAAGAATCCCACTTTGATTAATGTTGAAAACGACACCACAATCCGGCCGTGCGTTATTATAAATAACAAAATGACTATTCTTTCAGTAGAAAATGTTAGATATGTGTATAAAAATTCGTAAAAAAAAATAAAATTCCAGGTATAGGCACAGCTACAATTATATTATGTATAAACAGATTTGTGAATATTAGTAGAGAAACCTGCTAACAAAAGTAAATTACGTAAAGCAAGATAAGAATATAGTTCTATTATAATTTTTTCGATATAATCCCCGTTATTAAAGTTAATCCAGTTTGTCTATTTATAATAATTTTTAAATTTTGTATGTCACAAAGTAACAAACGACTTCCGGGATTGGACCGTGTCATGATTGAGATCGAAGAACTCAACGTTTCGCCCACTTTCGTAAGGGGCTTCATCAGGAGTTGAGTTACCGTGCTCTTTTGCCTTTTTTCCTCCTGATGAAGCCCCTTACGAAAGTGGGCGAAACGTTGAGTTCTTCGATCTCAATCATGACACGGTCCAATCCCGGAAGTCGTTTGTTACTTAATGACAATGGCCGTGAAAGCCTCAAAAATCATCTTTGTATGTCACATGTATTATTTTCTATAATGTAACGGTGCACACCCTGGTTACCTGTTGCTTGTTTATGGCCCTACGTTGTGTAATTTTTTTACTGGTTCCTGCGGGTGATTCGACGGTAGTTACAGGTACTCCAACTAAGCTTCCGTATTTACTGGTTTTATTCAGTTCGTATAGGGGCTGGGAACATCCAGCGCTTACACCAAACAAAACAACAGCTTGGCGAGCGATTGTTATTTATTAGGACCAAAGGAAAACAGTACATTACGCTTACAATTATTATTCGATTCGGAGTATAACCCTGACGGCGGGCGTTCGTGGTTTCTTTGCCTAACGGCAAAGGGGCCGTCTACCGGCCGGAACCCTGTTAAGATGTGCCTGGTGGTGTTAGTGAAATAGTAGAGAGACAAAGAGTTGGTACTCAACGCTCGCCTACTGACGAAGGCCCGAGTGGGGCTTCGCGATATCGGTTTGCGCTGCACCAGTAGAAGTAAAAGACAAAGAGTTGGTACTCAACGTTCGCCTACTAACGAAGGCCCGAGCGGACTTTGCGATATCGGCTTGCGCTGTACCAAATAGAAGTAAAAGACAAATAGTTGGTACTCAACGTTCGCCTACTAACGAAGGCCCGAGCGGGACTTTGCGATATCGGCTTGCGCTGTACCAAATAGAAGTAAAAGACAAAGAGTTGGTACTCAACGTTCGCCTACTAACGAAGGCCCGAGCGGGACTCGATATCTGATTGCGCTGTACCAAATAGAAGTAGGGTTAAATAAGTGAGGAGCTGCCGTGATGGTTCCGTGTTACGAATCGAACTACCACCTGCACCAGGCTTGGTTCTTTTTCTGCCCTTCCATTCTATGCCGTGTGTTTTATGCAATCTTCCGCGGGCCCCTCCATCCTGCGTCCTGGGGAGTTCCGCCAATGACAATAAAATCTAAATATCGTTGCTATAAGGGCGCGATTTTAATTGGTCGTTTTCCTTCCAAAACTCACGGCGGTTTTTAATCCTTTTCTGTTGTGTTATAAGTGCTTCTCACGACCCTTTTTGACATGTGTTTCATTTGGCTAGAAACGTAAACTCATAAATCTCACGAACTAATTTAGTCGGCGGTTTGTAGGTCTTTTGTCCCTTAAATTCGCTTCGACCCCTGGCCATAAATGACCATAAATCTAATATAGACATTTTCAACAGCTGCAGGAGGAGTCAGATTAACGACGGGTAAAGCAAACGAAAGCTTTCGTTATAATTTCCACTTATATTATACATAAAATACATCTATAACTACAGATTATCATTGTCCTAGAAATAAAAATGCCTGAAATAAAAACAAATGTCCTTCCTAAAATAAGATAGCTGAAAAATAAAGTGTCTGTAACTAAGCGACCCTCACAGTCTGCCCTAAAGGTTTTTGTGGGGACTCGCAGAGTTCCCCACGGAAACTTTTATTGTTGGGTCGGGTACTGTAACAACGCGCACTTCACTGCACTACGCTGGCCCGTGGGCGCCGCGCCGGTGTCTCTCCCTAAACCGCTGTATGAAGTGCTTACGGGCTAGGCGCCTTGGTGTGGCCCCCCGTGCTGTTGGTGCCGTCGGCTTCTCGTAGGACCGTCCGCCGTGGTCCACGTCCTGGTGGTTCCTGTTGCTGTTGCCACGCTCATGGGCTCCGTTGCCGCTATCCAGCTCCTGGCGGCGTCCGTCCTGCGTCTCTATCCTTGGCTCTGCTCCTTGCCCCGGGGTCGTTGCCTCCTCCGTCGGTGGTGGCCTTGGGCGCTCTCGCTGCTCCATAACGGGGCCTCCCATGCTCGTCTGGGTCCGTGCCCCCATCACCATGGCGTTTTTCGGTCTACTTGGAGGCCTTTTCGCCGGCGGCAGTCCCGTTTTTGCACACGACGTTTGAGATGCTGGTTGTGGCTCGCTTGCTGTGTTTTTGTACGTGGCCTCTACCATCCTCGCGGAAAGGCCCCCTGGCGTAGGTGGTCTACTTTCACCAAATAGTACCCCCCAGTCGAGGACGTCATCGTGGCTCCCCCATTCGTCGATCAGGTGCTGAACCTCCATGGTGATGCTAAGGACCGCAGGCTTATCTTCCCTAGCCGTAAGGGCTCCACACGAGGTACTCTGCGGCGGGCGCTTGACTCGACACTGCTCTGGACACGACCGTTCTGAGGGCCGAGCCGCTGCAAGTTCGTATCTGGGTCTGCCATAAATTAACAGATTGACAGCCCTTGCAGCCAGGACGGCGTTCGTGTAGAACCGTTTTAGGTTTGCCACGTTATACGATCCCTTTTTATGACCGCTCTCGATGTGTACTATGGTTCAACATTGTTACCCAAGTCGCGAGATACCTTAAATGGCCCCTCATATAGTAAGTGGAATTTGGCAGTTACTTTCTTATTGCTATCTGAAATTGGGTTAGACTTAAGCAGCACCAAATCCCCCTCAGAAAAACGAATGCTTGATAAAATGTGTATTTTTATTTGTTCAAATGTTTCTATTTTGACTTCATACTGCAAGTTTTTGCGTTCCATAATATTCCTAATATTTTGTTTACACAAGAGTCTTCCCACGATAGTATTTTCAATCTATTATTTTCTTCTACCTCGGATTGACTTAAAATTCTGGGCTCATTTGAGACCCACTTACGTAATTTAAACTTCGCTGACTCCAAAATTTTGATAATATTGCTTTTAACCTTCAGCGCTTCTTCATTAGTTTCCTGCCCACTCAACAAATCGTCCACAAAAAAATAATTGTCTACTATTTTACTCGCGATCGGATATGTTTTGGAATTTTCTGTGGCTAATTGTTTTAAACAGCGCGTAGCTAGAAACGGCGAGGAGCTTAATCCGTATGTGATTGTTTTTAATTCATAGCAATGAACGAACTTCCTGAGTTGGGTCAGCTCTTCAAAATATTTTTTGAAAGTTTCTATGACTTTCGTCTATCCAAATTTGCTGATACATCTGCTGAATGTCGGCACTCAATACATATTTATGTATTCTAAAACGTAATAAGATTTCCCACAACTCATTCTGGACTGTGGCTCCTATATATTGTACGTTATTAAGTGATAAATCAGAGTCTGACTTGCATGAACCGTCAAACACAATTCTACAGCGTGTTGTCGTACTACTCTCCTTTATTACAGGATGGTGTGGTAAAAAATAATGCAATTGAGAATCGGCTACTTCGCTGATACGCTGCATGTGACCTAATGTTTCGTAGTCATTCATGAACTCTTATGTATTCTTTGCGTAAATTATCATTTTTTATCAAACGTCTTTCGGTTGCGTAGAAAAGTTTTAACGCGATGTCCCGTGATTGTCCTAAACAATTTACATTTTTACGAAAGGGAATTTTAACAGAAAAACGACCATCTGTTAGACGTTTGGTGGTGGTGGTAAACAAATTTTTGCATTTAATTTCGTCAGGTGTCAATTTTTTCAGCGTGTCCCCTTCTTCCACTTGCCAAAATCTTTCTAAATCTGTTTTTAATGAACAATGTACAAATGTTTTTTTGCTTAATTACCGGCTGCGCTTGGCCATTTAAATTACCAGCGATAATCCAGCCGAACGCTGTATTTTTCGAAATGGGTTTACCCTTACCTAAGAAGATTCGTTCGCTTGCCAAAGCTTTCCAAAAAATACTGCTTCCAATTAAAATATCTATTTTATCGCTTTGGCAAAATGCCGAGTCCGCTAACGCGATGTTGTTAGGTATACTAATTAATTTCGAATCAAAACTATACCTACATTGGCAAATTTCCGGTTATTGTATCGAATACTAAGCAGGTGATCACTCTTTTAAAATTATTACAACGTGATTTAATTGTCACATCTAGGCAATGTTCTGCGCGCGCTAATCCGTTTCCAATGCCACTAAGCATCATATTTAATTTTCGCTTTTCGAGTCCTAAACTTTTACATAAATTTTCACTTATAAAGTGCGACATTGATCCACAGTCTAACAACACTCTACATTTTTGAAAATGTCCAACTGGACCTGCTACATCAATGCAAGCTGTTGCTAATAAAATTTTTCCATTTCTGCTATTAATGACTTGACTTGATGCTACTACAGTTTCGCTTGTTGTTGGCAATGGTTCTGAACAGTCGACGTTATTTCTAACGGTTACTGCATTGGTGCCTTCGCTATCGCGATGCAAAAAGGTATGGTGTTTTTTATTACACTTCATGCACCATTGTTTGTATTTGCAAACTATGACCCCGTGATTCGGTTTTAGGCAATTTAAGCACATTTTTAATTCTTTAACCCAAGCATATCTTTCTAGGATTGGTTTGCCTGTGAATGTTTTGCAGGTAAAAACAGTATGCGATTCTTTGCAAAATACGCAACTGCTAACGGCTACACCGACCCCTACAAACGATTTAAAATTTCTATTTGAATTTCTATTATCTAATTTATCATGGTTTGGTTTTGATGCTGTTTCTAAATGCTTCAGCGATTCTAAAACACTACATTTTCCTTTCAAGAAATCCATGAACTTTTCAAATTCAGGGAGTTCACCCTTATGCGGTGTCACCTCCCATGCGCGTCATGTGACGTTATCTAATTTCCGAATAATAATGAATATCAACAATCCGCTCCAAAATTCGGTTGGTAATTTGAACGATTTTAAACATCTAATATTTCGCAATAAAGTGTCGTATAAGTGCCGCATTTGTACCGCATTTTCTCTATGCAAATTGGGCCCTTTCGTCAATCAAAAACAAATACACCACCCACTGATAAGTAAACCAGAACAACCACTACAATACCCGAAATGTCAAAAATCATGTAGCAGTAAATTTACATTAAACATATTTTTAATTAATATACAATGTGTAAGAAATAAATTATTGGAATTGGAAATTTTCTTAAAATCAAACCCCGATATAAACGTTCTCTGCTTGACGGAGCATTGGTTATCTGACAACCAAGTCGAAGCAAATAAATTGAACGAATTTAATGTAGCAAATATTTTTTGTCGAAACGCACATAAGCGTGGCGGTGTAGCTATTTTTGCTAAAAATGGTATATTTTACAAACCCATAAATAAATTTGCATTTTTGAATAATGAAATGCACTTCGAAATAGTAGCAATTGAACTTGTTAAGCAAAAAATTGTTGTAATTACAATATATCGTTCCCCGGATGGAGACATCACTCTCTTCTTCAATAACTTGATTAAACTTCTAGATTTATGTAATCAGTGGAAAAACACAATACTTGCAGGAGATTACAACATACATATGCAAAATAAAACCGATAAGGATGCAGTCCGTTTAAGAACCATTCTAGCATCATATGGTTTACATCAAACAGTTCAAGGACCGACGAGAACTAGACCTAATAAAAACGGAGGTTCAACAATCGACAATGTGTTTACAAACATACTGAACGAAAACTACAAAGTGGAAATAAGTAACCCATGCTTATCAGATCACTATGGAATTAAGTTCTCCGTGAAAGGCATTTTACATTTAATTAAACAAGAAAAAATTAAAACTTGGAAAACAAATTTGAACAACTTAAATAATCTCAAAATAGCCTTAAAAAACGAAAATTGGACTACAGTTTACGAGAAACAGAACGCCCAAGAATGTTTCACGACGTTTTACAAAATTATGTTGGACAACTTTAACGAATCCTGCCCGAAAAAGGAAGTCTTTCCATATGTAAATAAGACTTCTTGGTTTACAGCTGAAATAAAGAATATGCGGAAAGTATTAGAAGCATTAGCTATTATACGCGACGTCACAAGAACAGAAGAATCGCAAAACGCTTACAAAAATTACAGGAAACTTTACAAGAAAAAAATTGTAGCGGCAAAAAGGGAGGCAAATAGTCGATTTATACTGGAATCTGGGAACAAAAATAAAGCCGTCTGGACAGTAATAGAAGAAACGTGCAAGCAACCCAAACAGCGTACTAAAATAGAAATTAAAGCCGATGAATTTAACCTGCACTTTACAAATGTTGGAAATGCAGTAAGCAGTAGCTTACCACCCACCAACACTGATTTTCAAACGTTTTTAAGGAATGGTACAAATAACCCTGCAAACTCCTTTTACATGACGGAAATATCCGAATCAGATACACAAAAGTATATCTTTAACCTAAAAAATAAAAATACTAAAGACATTAATGGCCTCAACCCAAAAGTAATTAAACATATTAGTGAAGCAATATTGGTACCACTTACTTACACTATAAACAAATGTATAGCCGATGGTGTGTTCCCAAAAGAACTAAAGTTGGCTAAAGTTTCTGTTATACACAAAAACGGAGAGCGTAGAGATCCTAGCAATTACCGGCCAATTTCAATATTACCCGTAATCTCAAAAGTATTTGAGGGCATCATAAAAGATCAATTATCTACATTTTTTACACGACACCACATCCTGAACCAGCAACAATTTGGATACAGGAAAGGAAAGTCAACTACTTTAGCGGTAATAGACATTATCAAAGAAGTGGTGAAAGCTTTTCATGAAAAATATAAAATAGGTTTAACCCAAATTGATCTAAGCAAGGCCTTCGATACAGTGGTTCACGAATATCTGTTAGAAAAAATCCACCATAACGGAGTAAGGGGCCTACCACTTTTACTAATCAAAAGTTACTTAGAAGATAGAAGGCAAATCGTGTTCGTTAACCAGGAAACGTCAGAGGAAATGGTATTAAAATCAGGAGTGCCGCAAGGGTCAGTCCTTGGCCCCCTGCTATTTTTGATATATGTCAACGATCTGCCTGCAAACTGTACCACAGGAAAATTAATACTATTTGCGGATGATACTACCATAATTAACACGGCAAAGGACACAACTGCTCTAAACTCAGTTGCTGACAGAAATGTTATTGTCACCCAAGAATGGTTCACTTCAAATGGACTGAAGCTCAATACAGCAAAAACTCAGAGCGTAGTGTTCGACGTGAGGTGTGATGGAAGACACAAAAAGGTGCTAAAATGTCTTGGTTTTCATATAGACAACAATCTCCAGTGGCAATCGCATGTGCAACTGATGACAACAAAATTAGCTACTACACTACCAGATAAGAAAATTAGTGCAGCTCACAACTTACTCAGCGGCAAGAAACTTTTATTTTTCAAGTTTCCACAGTGTTCTGCAATATGGAATAATCTTGTGGGGTGCCAGTGCCCACGTTGAACGTGTGTTTGTGTTGCAAAAAGCTGCAGTACGATTAATGGCTCGTGAAAACTATAGAGAACACTGTAGACCGTTATTTATAAAACTGCAAATTTTAACTCTACCTTGTGTTTTAATATTGGAATGTTTGTTATATGTGAAAAACAATGAAAATATGTTTTGTAAGCAATCGAACTGCCATAATTATACTACTAGATATAATAACGATCTAACTATACCAACACACAGGCTGGCCAGAACGCAATGGCAGCCGTTGTTTTACCTAGCTTTAAAACTTTATAACAAAATTCCCACCTCTATTAGACAAATGCCTTTACAAAAATATAAGACTGTAATAAAAAAACATTTATTGAATGCTGCATACTACAATGTTGATGATTTTTTAACTTGTGCAAAATTTTAATATGTATCTGGCATGTATATTTATAATGTGCTGTTTAATGTTACGATTTGTTTGACCTATGTAAATGCATGTAATGCGTATTAACATGAATAAATATTATTATTATTATTTGACGGATGTGACCGTTCACTAAAAGCTTTTTATTTTTTTCGAATCGTTCTTTTAATATTTGTAAGGCCAACTCATAATTAGCATCTGTCACTTCGATGGCCTCAATAGCCCGCAAATCGTCTCTCATTAACGAAATTCGGAGATAATAAAACTTTTGAGCATTCGCAAGGTTGTTGTTGTTATGCACGATTGCTTCAAAGGTATCGGGAAAATTCCTCCACTCGCTTAAACTTCCCGAGAAAGTTGGCAATGAGAGCGCAGGAAGTTTGATTGCCGGCTCTATTACCGAATTATTAAAATTTTGAAGTGATTGGGGTGTGTTATTAATTAATTTCCTATCCGCGATATCTATGTACGATTTTGCTCGTGCCATTACATCAAAATAAAGGGTTTCAAACGCTCGCCTCTCATCACTATCTACGTCTGTTTCCTCCCCCTTAGCTTCTATATCCGATTGAAGTTCGTCAAATCTGTAATACAAATTCGATTCTTGAATATCTTATTCTTAATTGTGTTAAATTAGAATCGTCATAATCGGAGAGAAATGCACAAAACCCGTTCAATGTTTCTTTAAATTGGTTACGTTTATTAAATTGCTTTTGTGTCATTTTGATTGACTATAAAAGCTAGCAGATAAGGATAGGATATTTGGGATAGAAAATGATGGCCACTTACTATTAAACTTGTACTTGTACCGTTGCATTTTTCTAGCGGCTGTGATTTGTCCACGGTTTTCTTCGTTGCGTTGTTGATCCAACACGCCGACTATCGATTTTCTAACTTCTACGTCGATTTCTTCTATTGTTTCTATTGATACTCACTAACTAACTTCGCTTGCTGTCTTTACGTTCGACCACGCACTTCTCGTTCGCACATATAAAGTTCTTTAAAACGCGTACCACAATACTAATCCGAAATCTGGTACGTTTAGGATCAAATGTACGATCCTGAAAGAGTAGTGGGCTGTATGCTAATACAATAATTAATTTCGGTAGTAAACGTTTTCAAATATACTTTATTTGACTAAAAATTCACCAACGAAAAATTATGTACAAGAACGTTAAAAACCTATGAATCTTTGCGACCGACCAGGGCTAACTTCGGTTCGAGTCTGCCCCTTTGCGATTTAGGGCTGCCAGTCATAAATATGTCAGACGTCGACGAACAAGTGGCCGGCATAAATAGGGACGCAGTCCTTACACTTTCACTTCTTAATACTAAACAGCTATGTATTAATTATTTAAATATAAACATACCGTCTTCCCAACTATAATTTATTTATTAACATTTGAGGGATGCTTAGTTCGTCGCTGCACATTTAGTGAAATCTAGTAACCATTGCATTAACAAAACGTCATAAATAAACAAAACACAAACAGTAATAAAATTTAGGATAACACAACATTTCTTAAATGCAAATGAAAACAGCAACATTATTAATTAACAGTAGTTAAGAGAGGAGATGTTCAAATTGCTGCACATTTAGTTCTTGGCAATAATGAATGCGCTTTTTAAAATTGTCTAAAGAGTCTCGCAACGAATTGCGAGAAATAGGAGCCATTTCAGCACGAATACGATTTTTCAATTCTTCTAAATCGTCAGGTCTATTTAAATAAACGCGACTTTTTAAATGGCCCCACAAAAACCGTACGAAATAGAGCGTTAGTTGAAGAGACAGATTTTCTCTAAAATTTAAAGCTGAATTAAAAAATGTATTAATACACCGGGTGTTCTAGTGAAAATAGGAGTTAATAAAAAAAAATTAAAAACTAGAAAAAAAACAAAAGAAACCCGTTTTACAGGTATTCAACTGGAAAATCGCCTATCTCACATCAATACACATTAAAAGTTTAATAAAAACGTAAAGTTTGAAAAAAATCGTTAGAGCCGTTTTTGAAAAAATCGAAAAAACAGAAAAATCACAAGAGTAAACACCATACTTCCGGTTATGCGATTTTCTTCAAGAGCTTGCTGTCGCACCTAGATAGTACACAACACTTGTATATGAAGTTTCAACGCCATACCTCTTTTCGTTTATGAGATATTCTGTTCACAGACAGACGCACACACAGGCAGACAGCCAATGAACAAAAGCATGTTTTTTGGATTCAGGGGACTCTAAAACGTGAAGATCTGTTGACAACTCTATTTCGACTTTTTGGGGTGAATCCAATACTTCCTTTATCGTAAAAGGAAGTAAAAAATTTAGTGTGATACACGCACACAACTTACAAAAAATAGAGCTTTAGTTGAAAAGACAAATTTTCTCTAAAATTTTAAGCTGAATTCAAAAATATAATAATATATCGGTTGTTAAAAATAGGAGAGAGATCAGCTGTAAACAGTTTTTGATATGTTACTGAGTTTATTTTATAGAAATGTTGTTTTATAAAAAATAAAACAGTATTAGTCAGTACAAAATTTCCCTAAAATTTATTGAAAGGTAACGTTACATTTCGCAGAATTTAAATCTGCATCTTAAGACATAAATAAAAACAATCAAAGGGTACATGAGTGAGATGGATCTGTAGTTAATCAAAAATTGCAAATTAGATAGCTGAAGGAATAAGGACCTCACAATATTTACCTGTTTAAAGTCAGGAATCTTGTAATACATTATAAAATTTTAAGTGAAATGTTTCCTTGGGCAATTTTTGATGGTTGCTATATGTTATTTAATATATAAACCGTTCAATAGTTATTTTCCAGATAGGAGGCCATGTTAGGGTGATGAATTTCACCCTGTAAATATGCTGTCAGTCATTAACAAAAGTTAGGTTATGCTCATTTTATATAAAATGATAATTTTATGTTAATGTACAAAACGTGGTTGCCAGACTTGGTTTTGGATTTTGTGCCACTTTTAGTATTGGTTAAGATAAATTTCATGAAAGACAAATTGCTGATTCTGAATACGTTTCATACTTTGTTGAGTAGGCATAATGGTATAATGAAAGTCGTTTTTTTATTGTAATTATAAAGTGTATACAAAAATATTTAAATATTACAATTTATGTATTTTTTCAGTATAAATAAAACTTTTACAAGCCACTTTAGGCCAATTGCATAACAATGTGTCTCCATTGTCCCTTATTGATGATTTTATTTCTCCAGTCTTCTATTCCTTTCCTTGCTATGTCTTCCATTACTGCCTCCTTCCACCTATTCGTTGGTCGCTTCTTCTTCTAGTTTCTTGCGCTCTGCCTTCCAATACTATCTTAGTAGCTCTTCCATCTGGCATTCTCCATATATGCCCAAACCATCTTAACCTTCGAGCTTGAATGAAGTGTACTATATTTGGCTCTCCATACTTCTTTTGTACCTCTTCGTTTGTAAGTCTTCTCCAACCATCATCCGTCCGAGTCCCTCCAAATATTTTTCTCCGCATTTTTCTCTCCCACCTACTTATCGTATCTTGGTCTGCCACATTCATCGTCCATGTTTCACATGCGTACGTAGCTGTGGGTCGAATTACAGTCTTATAAGTCGTAGTTTTGCATTTCGCGACATTTGTCTTAAGGACATTATACTATTTAACGCGCCCGGACATCTTGTAGCTTTTATTAACCTTGATTTAATTCCTTGTGTGTAATTTAAGTTTTCAGAGATTAATGTTCCTAAGAAAGTAAACTCCTTAACTCGTTCTATTCTCAAATCTTAATATTACGCCATTATTATTGATTTCTTTATTTTTTCCATTAGGTACTTCTTTGTTAAAGCTGCTGAATATTGTCCAGTGGAAGTTGAAGAATGGATTTTTTTTTAAATATGGCCACAGAAGAAAATCACAGGGAGTTAAGTTACAAGACCTCGGGGGCCACACTGTAGACATGTTTTGACTAATAACTCTGTTTTTGTAAAACTCTTTAAGTAAATTTATGCCCCATCTTATTGAAAGTACGTAACCCGTTTGTAATTCATTGTCACGTAACTCTTCAAAAAACGGCGACAAAATTTCAGTATGATATGGTTGTGCATTTAGAAAACCTAAAATTTGAACTATTAAAATAAAATTTAATCGTTTTACTGCACTCAATTACCTTAAAAAAATATAGGACCTATAACTCTTCTTTTACTAATTGCAGCCCAAACCCCGATTTTTTGTGGGTGAAGCGGTTCTTCAACATAAAAATTGGGATTCTCAGCGCTCCACATCCTCATACTTTGTGAATTAATATAGCCAGATAAATAGAAGTATGCCTCATCAGTAAAGAAAGTTTTCTCAAACGCATTATCGTTATTTCCTAAATTATTGATAAACCAGTTACCAAATTCCAATCTAACCGGAGGATCGTTTGGCAGCAGTTCCTGATACACTTGCAACCGGTAAGAAAAATAATGCAAATTGCTTCTTAATATCCTATGAGATGTTGAATATGAAACATTTAATTGCTGTTCTAAATGGCGAACAGATACGTGTGGTTGTTCTTGCACAATTTGTCTCGCATTGTTAACTACTTCTTCAGTGCGTATGTTGCAAATAGTATGTATCATTTTTAGGTCGTGGGCCAAAAGGTTTAATTTCAAAATTGTTCCGCCCCATAATATTTCTAATAGTTCTTTCAGATATCTAAAACAGTACAAAGCCGAAAATTAAAGCAACAATTAAGTTTTATGCATAAATACTTGCATCCCAAAAGTCACTAAGCCGAGCAAAGATTTCAGTTTCACTGAGGTCGGGCCTGTCAGCTTTATAATGCCTGTAAGCGTTTGTAATTTGTAGTTTTGTGTCACCTTTAATGACTTTTGGCATATTTACTTTAGTACTACAATTTGTTTGACAGATAGATATCCATGACGGCGATGTCCATACATATTATGCCTAGTGGCAAACAAAGTATGAAAGGACTGGCAACATTGCATGTTTAACCTCAAAATGTCAAATTAGACACTTTCGTGAGCCTCCTGTACATAACAGCTGCTTCTGACAAAGTGTCAGAAAGAGTTTCTAGGGAGTTTTAGTTTTATTAAACATAAAAACAAAATTCCATGTCTACCTACTTGGCAAATAACTATTGAACGGTTTATATTTAAAGTTTTATTTATTAATCATCTGAAAAAGATAAATAAATATCTAATAACTTTATTAGTGTTTGCTAAAAGAAGATCACTTACTTAGAATGATGTTGCTGGATAATCGGTATAAGCAGTAAAGATGAAAATTCTTCAGTGTTTTGGACTCGGTGAGCACATATTTATATATTAATATACCTGAAACACTTTTTTTTTAATTTATATTAACCAATTACTGATGTATAAGACTAAAATAATAGAGGTTGAAATAATTAGCGTATTATTATTAAGATAAAACAATTTTAACCTGACGTTTCTAATTCCACAATTTTTTGTTTGAAGTGACGTTATATTCTAAGTAACATTTAGAAGACGTGTGGTTTAGTTGGACGTAATTGAAATAGGTTTTGGAAATGTTGGTATTAGACAGTGGATGGAATCCTTGTGTTTTATTAATTTCTAATGAAAAGTTTGCAGCATTGAGGGTTATGTTGCGTGGATATTTGTAACTTTACTATGAGTTTTCTGCTATAAAAAAGGAAAAGAAAAATTAATTATATTTGTTAGGGTAGTTTTATTATTGTGTTACCTTTACTTGTAGCATTTTAACACGTTTTGATTAAACTTTTTAAAAGCAATATCTTTGGGCATTGTTCTTGTGCGAATTTTAGGTTAAGTATTTTTATTGTGTAAAAAGTATAAGCATTATTGGATAAAAAATACGTTATAATTGCATTAGTAATGGGCTTATTTACCTGTTTATGTTTGTTGCGTAAATTTGTTGTAACTTAATACAGAAACTGGGCATGCGTTTTTAGGAACCATGTGTTTGGAATTTTTTGGGTGTCGTTAATATTCCATTGATTATTACATACAACTGTCACATGACTGATATCATCCAATGAAAACCATGAATTTTTTGAAAATCGACCAATCCCGAACTGATTACCTGATAAGCGCCCGTGGGCTGCTTACCAAGCGATAAGCGCCCTAGGGATGATTATCGACCCCGTGGATGGTGTCATAATTAGAAATAGAAATGCAAGAAACAAGCAATTTGAGTTTTTTAGCATTGGTAGATCAATTTTAAATCATACTTCGTCTACGGGCTTCGCGTAATAATCTCCAAAATATAACGCGGGCAACACACTTACATATAATTTTGCCCGTGCCAAGAGTCATCGTGCTGGTTGCCCTTAGAAAACTGCCCTCGGGCAACCCTCGGGACAGTTTTCATTGCAACCAGCACTCGACCCTTGGCGGGTGCAAAATTATCGGTAAGTATGTCTCGCCCTTGTTATATTACTATTGAAAATTTACTTGGACTATTCGATGTGTGAATCTATTGGAACAATAGTGGTTAATAAGAATGATAATTGTATAATAATTACTTTATAATTTTAAATATTAATAATTGGAGCAAATTTTACGTCATTATATTAGTCTTCCGTTTTGATGCCAGCAAGGAATTTAAGCGACATCTAAGGAAATTATTTGATATTAAAACCGCGAAAATTTGAAAATATTGAAAAGTTAAAATGTAAAAATTCTAAAGGCAATTAGTGGACTTAAAAGTCATTAAATGTATTCGAAATAAGTAGCCTGCAGCTCCGTGAATAAAAACCTCTTTTAAAAAAATTATTCCAATTTTATTTTAAAAGCATAAAACTATAGAAATAAGGTAAATAATAGTACCACCTATTTCTAATTTAAAAATCATTATATTAGCGTAATTTTTATTTAGCAAATATAGGTCAATAGAACTGGTTTTTTAAATTTGCTTGACTTTACCTGTAAGTTGTGATAGTAAATTATTCCTGATTAGCTTCTAGGAGTGCAACTTACAATCCCATAAAATGATGTCGAAATACAACACTACCTACCTACCTACCTACTCTTGAAGTGCATTTATCGTTTCTGCTAGGTTACATTTTTTAAGGGATGCAACTAATGACAAAAAGCTTACTACTATATATTAATTAATATATTAAAATTAAAAAAAAATACAAAACTGTTAAGACAGAAAATTGATTGGCTTGCAGACCCAAGATCGAAACGTCTTTTAGGCATACTATATGCCCCTTAAATACTTTTTGTTCAGCACTGTGTATATTCTAATTTTTTTTATTAATGATCCTGATTTAAAAATATTACAGCTGCAAGATGGGCAAGTATGGCAATTGATGATTTTAATTACCCACAGTTGTTGTAATTGTAATTTTGAATAATTGTGTCTTGTTTTATACATAAACATTGCCGTTGTACCAATTAAAAAAACTCCTTTTCATCTATTTTATCATCCTGGTATAAATAGTGAACAGTTAATCAATTTCAATGGAAAAATATGTTTGAATTTCCCATACTTTAATATTTAAATTTAACAATAAGAGATGGCACCCCCAGTGCCTGTTTGGAGGAAAATAATTTACACAGCAATTATTTCGTAACAGGTCCTAAAATAATGAACAAATGACGTAATAGCAAACGTAGCGGCAGATAACAGATATAAGTTTATTTATATTTATTTCTAAATTACTGTGTCCGCTTGCAGTAAATTTAAGGTTAGGATGACTTTAGTTTTCCGCGTCTAAAAATAAACACCTGTTTAACTTATTCTGGTGTTCTACTGTAAAAATTAATACAGCTAATAATAATATTTGTAAAATATTACCTTTAAGGGACGACCGCTTATAAAGAACAAATACTGCGAAACACACATTCGAACGATGAACTATTGGGCAGCGGAGTACCGAGACTTAGTATCTTACCTCCTTCGTGTCTTTTCGATACTTGTTGTTGGATTTTTGATTGCTGCCTTAGCAGCTGGCCCCTAGAATTTGCGGGGCCTGAGAACCTTGTGCCTCTTATGGCTTGAACAGGCTTGAGATATCCTCTGCGCAGTTCAGGAGGCTGGAGATGACCTCGGTACCCGTTGTGGCACCGCTGATAGCCGTTAGGATCTTACGGGCGACTCCTGCGAGCTTCGAGAAGTCGATCCTTAGGAGAAGCGTCATAATGCTGGCGATGTCTGTGCCTGCGGAGCTGGATTCTCTTGCGAATGCGACGGGTGTGGACTGGGCAGTTGCTGCTGTCTTGACTGCCGCGGGCGTGGCGGCGGCGATGAACCTGGGGGCAGGTGCGGCGGCGGAGGTTGCGGTATGCCTGGAGGCAGGCGCGACGGTGGTGTTTGCAGCGGGCTTGGCTGCAGGTTCGGCGGCGACAGGTTGCTGGATCAACAAGGCGTCCGCGTAACTGCGTGTTGTTGCCTTTGTAGTTTGCCGAATGGGGCCCTTGGCAGTTTACGCAAGTTGCCGGCGTGTCCCTGGACTTGCTGCAGGAATTGGTGGTGGTTTCCACTGCATTTGACACACCTGGAAGCGGCGTAGTAGCAGCGTTGCGAGTGGCCAAACCTCTGGCAACGGTGACACTGGCCAATAGCGGTCTTCCTACGGGGCGATTCGATTTTGACCCGCAGGTGTAGGACTTCCTTCAGATCGAAGATCTTCTTGGATGCCGCCGACTTCGGAAGCTGCACCAATACCAGCGGAATTGGCTTCCTCTCCCTGCCGATGTGCATGCGGGCGACGGCCGTGACCTGGAGGCCTTTCTGGACGAGATCGTTTCTCACGTCTTCGACGGCGATCGGTTCTGGGATGCCCCTGATAACCACTTTCAGGGGCTTGTCTGCCGTGAGTTGGTATGTGTGGTATTCCACACTTTGTCGAGAAAGGAGGTCATGGCCCTGAAGTCGTCAGCGGATGCGGGCTGCACACTGATGCCCTCGGGGGTTGACTACGCCTTGACGAACTTTATTTTCTCTTTCGAGAAGGCGGTGGACATCGTGACCCAGTTGTCCTTTGAATGGAGGATGACTGGCGGCACACGTTCACGGGGTTGCTGAGGCTGGGGACCTCCGACTTGGTTTTCTTCATCCTCTAGGTCATCCAGGACTGCGAAGCTGTTTTCGTCTTCTCTTCGGGCCTTCTGGGCTGGTGGTGGCGGTTTAGCGGGCACCTTCTTTCGCTTCCGACTAACTTCGACGAAGTCAGTCTGCATCGCTTCAGCCTGGTTGTCGGCGTCGGGGGGCGGCGGTAGTGGTGCTGCTGGGGTGGTTGCAGCGGTCTCTGGAGCGAGCGTGTGCTCATCGGTCTGGGAAGTGGTGGCTTCCGCTGATTTGGCTACCTCTCGCTTGGCAATCCATCCCAATCGCTTGACTTCATTTTTTCGGGCCCAAAGAGCCGCTTCTGGCGTCATCAAAGGAAGTCGGTGGGCAAGCGCTGCTTCGATTCTGTCGATTTGCGCCTGGCTCAGGCCGACGTAGGGGTTGTCCGAATTCATCGCAGTGGAACGTCTTTTTGGACTATTCTTTTTATTAAACGTCGGGTAGACAATTCTTTTCACGCTAGGAGAACATTCTCCGCCGCTGCGGAGCACGTGCAACCAACGACCCTAAAGCCTGGACTGGACACGTGCTCTTGGACTTTGAATGCTGTTGGCGCTCGAACTGGCTAGCTGGATACGTCTGCACTCATCAGCTGCTGACGTGGAACTCCAATCTCTGCAATCGCGAAACACATATTCACTACTGGACAAGTAATAAAAATACGGAGTAAGCAGTGATCACGTGGTCAACAGTGTTCCCAGAATTCATCTAACCAACAGCCCTCATAAATAGATTAAAAATGCCTACTTCTCCTTCCGATAGAAGAATGGGAAGTGAACTGCACAAATAACAATAGTAAAGCTAAAAATACGGCGCTAACACTACAAGGAGTATAGCCTGCAGCGCCATGAATAAACAACTCTTTTAAAAAAATTATTCCAATTTTATTTTAAAAGCATAAAACTATAGAAGGAAGGTAGGTAAATAATAGTACCACCAATTTTGAATTTAAAAATCATTATATTACGGTAATTTTTATTTAGCAAATATAGGTCAATAGAACTGGTTTTTAAAATTTGCTTGACTTTACCTGTAAGTTGTTATAGTAAATTATTCCTGATTAGCTTTTAGGAATGCAACTTACAATCCCATAAAATGATGCCAAAATACAATACTACCTACCTACTCTTGAAGTGCATTTATCGTTTCTGCTAGGTTACATTTTTAAGGGATGCAACTAATGACAAAAAGCTTACTACTATAAATTAATTAATATATTAAAGTTAAAAAAAATAAAAATACAAAACTATTAAGACAGAAAATTGATTGGCTTGTAGACCCAAGATCGAAACGGCTTTTAGGCATACTATATGCCCCTTAAATACTTTTTGTTCAGCACTGTGTATATTCTAATTTTTGTATTATTAATCATGATTTAAAAATATTACAGCTGCAAGATGGGCAAGTATTGTAATTGACAGTTTTAATTACCCACAGTTGTTGTAATTGTAATTTTGAATAATTGTCTCTTGTTTTATACATAAACACCGCCGTTGTACCAATTTAAAAAACCCCTTTTCATCTATTTTTATCATGCTGGTATAAGTAGTGAACAGTTAATCAATTTCAATGGGAAAATAAGTTTGAATTACACATACTTAATATTTAAATTTAACAATAAGAGATGGCACCTCCAGCGCTTGGTTGGAGTCTTCAGCTATGCGTATAAGTTCATTTCTGTCTTGTACACTATCTCCATTTAAAATTTTCAACTGGTGCATTCGTGTTCTTCCTATTGAATTGGTGGATCTTATAACTTTCATATTTTTATTGTTTTCGATAACTGTTTTTACGAGTTCTGTGTTATGCTTTCTGATGTCTTGTCTTATATTTTTTCTGATTTGTTTGTTTATTTAGGTGTATTCAGGTGTGCCTGTTTCCATATTTCTTCGTTCTTCCATTAACCCTCTGGTCTGAAGTGATATTTTATTTATTTTTTGTTCCTTCGTGACATATCTTTCTTGTTGCCGTTTTAATATCTGATTTAATCTTGTTTTCCAACTCGTGTATTCCCATCGTGTTTAGTTTGGTCGTCGGCAGAAGTTTTTTGCTAAGTTCTTTTTGGTATTCATCGTCGTGTTGCTTTAGTTCCATTAGTGTTGGACATTTCTGGGGGTATATTAATTTATTTCTCTCAATTTTAGAGTTAATATGAACTTTTGTCCTAATAAGTTTATGGTCGCTTCCTAAATCAAATTTATTTAAGACTGTAACATCTGAGATTATGTATTTTTTATTACTGATAATGTAGTCGATTTAATTTTTAGTCTTGGAGTTGGTTTCTTAAAGAAGGTGTTCACGTAAAATAAGTCTTCTGGTTGGAGATAATTTATCAGAGCTTCTCCTCCTTCATTTGTTATGCCAAGACCAAAGTTTCCCCTGTTTGGGATGTCGTCGCTATTGGTACTTCTCACTTTGGCGTTGAAATCGCCAATGATGATCGAATAATGTGCTTTTTCTGCCTGTCGTGCTGCTGTTATGTCTTCATATAGTTGTTAGATTTCGATGTCTTCTGAAGTACTAGCGGGGGCGTACACTTGGATTGCCTGGAGATTATATCTTTTGGATATCTTCAAAACTATATAAATGACTCGTGGTGATATGGAATTCATTTTTAACGAATGTGAATATTTTTTAGATAACTCCCATTTCCGAAGAAAATCCTGTAAACTTAGTTTTCTCCTAATCAAAGAGCTTAAATATTTGGTACTAAGTCTATTTCTTAGTTTTGTTTTCATATAGCTACACACGGAAAATACTGGTTCCAATGCCGTTGCTGAGCGAGGCAGCGATAACTAATTGTGCTAAATAAGTACAAATATTTTCGAATATACACTGCTTGGAAACATATTCCATGTTTGCAACATGACACCAACAGCCGTATTCATAGTCGTTCGCCAGCGGCTCGCCGGCGAGTCGCCGGAGTTTCGTTATGAATATTATGTTGGTGGCACTGTACGGCTATGCCAAATTCGAGGTTATCAGGTTAGGTTTTACGTCAGTTTTGACAGAAATTGACACAATATCTAACCTGCTAACCTCGAATTTGACATAGACGTACAGTGCCGCCAACATACTATTCATAACGAAACTCCGGCGACTCGCCGGCGAGCCGCTGACGAACGACTATGAATACGGCTGCAAGAGTTTTCTATATTCATTTTGGTTAGATCGCATATTTCATTCTGCCAGAAATTAAACACCAGTTTAAAAAATGTAAAATAAATTTTTCATGTTTAGATTTTATTATTAAAGCGGCAGGACAAAGAGTTAAAATTATCTCAAATTTCTTTAAAAGTAAATAAATTTTTCTCTTTCCATATTTTTTTTACTCTCGCATTATGAGAAAATCCCTACATTGCAGCCTTTATTGAAAGTCCTCCCCCACCTCTCTCTTTTGACAACTTTCCCCTACGTCTGACAACACTGATGGTCAGAATCGTTTAATAATAGGATAACCGCGATTTTTTTATAGGATTGAAAATTAGACGTACTTGTTGAAATAGATTAAAATTAAGTTTAAATATTTGAAAAATTAAACCCAGTAAAATAGATATAAACATTTTTCTTAAGTTATTATTTTTCAGAAACTTTAAATTTATTCTATATTACACCTGTAAGATGGGCAATTCAGAGTCGTAATTACCTCCAGTCATTGCAATTGTGTGTTGTTTAATCCATAAACACCGCTATTGTATTAATATAAGAAAAACTATTTTCTATCTATTTTTATCATCCTGGTATAAATAGTGAACAATTAATGAATTTCTAAGGGATAATAAGTTTAATATTACTTTAATATTAAATTGAACGATAAGAGATGGCACCAGCGGCGCTTTATTGTTGGCTAGGAAGGGAAAGGGTCTGGAGAGAGCATAAAGCCCGATTCACATTATAGTCCAGCCGGGTGACTAGCAATGGCCAGTCAAATGGGGGCCAAATGAAATTTTAAAATCTGAAAAAATATTCAGAATTGCTGAAAACGTGCAAAAGAGAATTTTTTGAAGTACTTACTGCACAACATCGCCACCGATTTGTGGCTCATTTAAAATAACGTTTAGCTGAAAATTACGTCCACATTGAAATTGAATCTAACTTATCCTCAAAGCGAATCCCGATTGTAAAGCAAAGAGCACAAGAATGAGGAAAAATAGAAATTAAACGGCAGAAAAACAGTTTAATCGTATTTACTTTACTGCATTTCAAAGGAAAGCTGGTATAATTGGATACCAGCTTTCCTTTGGAGGTTGGAGGTTGTTTCTAAAAGATCCAGGAAGGGCTTAAACTTAGAATTGGCCCATCGAGACTGGTAAGAAATGGTGAAAATCAAGCGAAAATGTTCTACGAATAAGAGAATATATCACTGACAATGTATGATTGTAAAGGCTGTTACTACACTATGCAATTATGTTTGAAGTACGCTTAGGTTTCCTGTAAATTGAAAATTCAAACTGACTATTTTAATAGTGAAGTTTAAACCACTGTCAGTTTGTTTCTCATACGTGAATTGTGTAGGTTGATGTAACGTATTTATGTAATTTATATAATTGAAGAAATTATTCAATTCTTCATCATTACCTTTAAAAAGACAAATCACATCCTCGATGTAGCGGAACCAAAACAGCCTATTTTTCTATAATATTTGCTCGAAAATAAGGAATTTTTGACATCCTCAATTCTTATATTTATATCTGAAAGTATTTGAAAGGAGAGTTTTCTTGCCACACCTTTTAACAACCTTGTACATCTGTTTATGAAAACTGCTGTCCTAGAGGATTAAAGGAACGTCTAAAATGCTGCAGTTTATTTACTTTCTTTTCGAACTCAAGATTTCTGCGAAATTATTTGTTTCCGTGTCTTCTGATTCACTAAAAGTGGTTTTCGAAGTAATGCCTCTCTGAGTCTGTCAGTCTGCCTGTGTCTTATCTACAGCCCAGATGGTTGAATAGGTCGACCGGAAAATTTATATTTACGTTTTTAATATAATTTCGAATACCCCCGTGATTTTTGCTAAAATTAGCTATCCGAAGGTGGTATTTTACTGATATATTTTTTCGTTTTTCCAAAAAGGTATTTAGTTCTTAATATAATAGTATATTATGTAACAAGTTTTATCAACGTCACTTTAGGCACGAGCGGAGCGTAGCGCTGCGAGTGTTTAATAAATGAGTGTCTAGACGAGTTTATATAATGTGTTACATACCATACTTTTTCTACGACCACAAATTTAGACAATATAACATCCTATTATTTCATTCAGATTTTGAATTTTATGTTAGGTTAAATGATGCTTGACAAACGTCAAAGTTGACTGTGAAAACTAACTTGATTTTAGTTTTGGCTGTGGCTAATAAAGCAAATACTGTCTGAACCTACCTTCATTTTGTGATTAAAACGTCGTTGCCAACTTCAGCCCGTGACTAAGAGACTATTTAGTCACAGGTTATGAAGGAGTGACTAAGATTTCACTTAGCGACGTGTATGTTAGTATGTTATATGCTATTTTAGTTACAGGAGTAGAAAACATTCTTTAAAACAAAATAATATAGATATAACTCAACTTTTGTTTAAAAGGTCCTTTCGTAGACTCAAAAAATGTAGTGGACATACATTTTTTAACTCTGTTAATATTACGTAATTTTTTATAGCTTTTGTAAAAAAAGTGATTTTGTAAGTACAGTTTTTGAAAAAGGTTCAAAATCATATTTTTAGAAAAATTTTCTCAGTTTTTACAATTTGATAAAAATACAATTCTTTGGAAAAACATCATATTATATTATGCATTTATCCGGAGCTTTTGTTTAAAAAGGTTTTTTGTAATAAGTATTTTGGAAAAAATCGCAACATAAAATTTTTACAAGCAGTAAAAGGAACAGGTACCCATTTACAATGGCTAGGTCTATTAGATAGTATAGAATTCTCGATATTGATCGAAACAATCTACTCCTCCCATTACTGTAGTATATTCTGCTATAACTGGACAAGGAACATTTTCTTTGCGTCCTGTTTTATTCTTTCTCTGAATAGTTGTTGTTTCACGAGGAATATGTACTGTTGTTAAGAATGATACGGGTTTGGTGTCCATCCAGCGAAGTGGTTCCCTAGTTTGGAATTGAAATTCTCCTCTTCGAAGCCTTTCGTTCTTCTTGATATACAATGGCAAATTTTTTCTATTGGTGCGCACTGTTCCACAAGAATACCTTTACTATTGAGCCGTAATGATAATGCTGGGCTACTTAAAAAATGTGTGCTATAACACATGACTTGTTTTTCACACCTTCACTTAGTTTTAGTACAACCGTCTCACCAAACGTGCTATTGTTGGTATTTACAACTGTACTTTTACCTTCGAACATATGTGAAACTTATCTGCAAAACTCATTAACAGAGATTGACTTTTCAGAATAATAACTTTTTTGCACTACTAGTCTCAGAACGCACCGTTATTGGTCTATCTTTAGGTCGTGAAGTTGATTTTCTCCACCAAGGGAGAGAAAGTAAAATAAACAATTTTCACCGTGGTAACTAATAAATTGCTAAGTTACCAAATATGACTATTTTAATTTTGACGTTTTAAAGAGCTGTATTGTCAGGTTGACAGTTAAAATATTTTCGAAATTTGTTGGGAATTTAGGTACTAAGCCGTTTGGTAGTGCAAAAAATAGTATATACACCACGGTAGCGAATCGTCTTATAACCTTCGCGCTTTAGATACTTCGCGCTGCGCGCTCAGTATCTAATATGCGCTCAGGTTATAATACCGCGCTTCGCTACCTTGATGTATAATATACTATTTTTCACTACTAGTCTCAGAACGCACCGTTATTGGCCTATCTTTAGGTCGTGAAGTTGATTTTCTCCACCAAGGGAGAGAAAGTAAAATAAACAATTTTCACCGTGGTAACTAATAAATTGCTAAGTTACCAAATATGACTATTTTAATTTTGACGTTTTAAAGAGCTGTATTGTCAGGTTGACAGTTAAAATATTTTTGAAATTTGTTGGAAATTTAGGTATTAAGCGGTTTGGTAGTGCAAAAAATAGTATATACACCACGGTAGCGAATCGTCTTACAACCTTCGCGCTTTAGATACTTCGTGCTCAGGTTATACGTAATACTGCGCTTCGCTACCTTGATGTATAAGGTAAGCTGCCCATACATCGTCCCCCTAAGCAAAGTCGTTAATTTAAAAAATGTTGAGAGTTAAAAATAAATAAAAAAATGATTTAGGGAACTCAACTCGTTATCTAATAGTTCTGCTGGTTTGAATTCTACTCAATAAATATTTTTGACCGAAAATTTAAAAAAAAACCGCAAGAACACAAAAACCTTGATTTGAAAATAGGTGTCCTAATTCCGCCCCCTTATCTACTTAATTCTTTTTATTGCAAATCTAATTGAAACCACGTTAAACCTTCTTATAATACTTATATTCAATCAAACGAACATAAAACATAAAAACATAAAACTTAAAAGTGAACGTTCCAACTATTTACTTAGCCATGCAGACAAAAATCACAAACAAATTTTTGACTGAGGTTGAAGATGAACACAACTCGTGGCTCCACTTGAAACATTTAATATATTTTACCCATCTCTCTCCTCGCTTGTCTTGAGCAAAACGTCTCCCACAAATAGGACATGACACATCTTCGTCGTTTGAACTATCCTCGTCATCGGTGGATACCAGTGGAACCTCTGTTTCATCTTCTGAGTAACTTGAACTCAATTAATCTTTCTTCGTTTTGTTTTTAGGAGGTTTCTTTAATGATGGTTTAGGCTAATCTTCATCTTCAATGATGAGACGTTTCTTCACATTTGACTGGGATTGTTTCTTCTGACGCTTTTCCGCCATTTGTTTCTTTTTCATCTAGGATTTTACAGACGATTTATGGTCACTTCATGTTACCAAGAATGAGGTTCCAGCTCTAGCAGATGTGGAAGGCTGGATTACTGGAACTGGCATAATATCTCTTGGACTGACCACTTGAGGTGGAGCTGGAGCATTCTGTTTGTCCTGGTTCCCTCCATCATTAGACACCACTGGTTCCTCTTCAAGTTGTCTAGCTATGAAGTCGTGCTCTGGAAAAATATCTGGATTAAAAGGATAAATTCCCGTTTTCTAAATCCATTGACTGCAGTTTCAAGGCTAGCAGCACGAAGGTACGCTTCACCTAACACACTGGAAACTTGTAGTTTCCTAACAATTCTGTTTGGATTTGAGCCCATCCAATTTTCTATAGCTTGTGCATACGAGTCTTTAGAGGAAACATAAACGCTACGTCCAAAGGCTGTAGTTTATCTGTTGAGCGAGGAGGGAGGCAAACTATGGATATTCCTGTCTCTCTTGCGCGGTCAATATCATCTATGTTTCTAGTGTGGGAATAGTGCCCATCAAGGATGAGCAATACCGGCTTCTCTTTTGAAGGCTTGACAATGGAAATGAAATTTTCAAACCACTTTAAAAACAATGGACCAGTGACCCAACCTGAATCTGAGCATGCCCCTATTGAACCTGGTGGAGCTCCGTCACGCAATTCTGCTTGCCACCTTTTCTGTGGAAATATTAGTAGAGGAGGGATATACTGACCTGCAGCTGACATACAGGTTATTACTGTAATTGTGGCCCCACATTCAGCAGATGAAAGTTTGTGAACCTGTTTTTCCCCTTGCAAGTAACTACTCTGGTAGCCTTGTGCTGTACCACAGATATCCCTGTTTCATCTACATTAAATGTTTTTGAGGGGTTAAAGTTTATTTTTTCAAGTTGAACCTTCAGGATCGAAAAATATTTATCAACATTTTCTTTTGTTAATCCTTTCGCTCTGACCATTGCAGGTTCTGTGGTCGTCTAAGCGATAGTTGTGGGTGGCGCTTAAAAAATAGTCTAACCCATGTTTTGCCAGCTTCCTTTGTTTCAGTCGAGAAAGGATTAGGAACTTGGTTTCTAATAGCTAACTGGTAAGTCAATCGTCGTAGGACATAAATAGTTAGTCCATAATAATTTTGCTCCATATCCAAACAGTATTCAACAAGAATGTTCTCCAGCTCAGTTGAAAAAAATTGGTTTTCTTCCAAATTTTAACCTCACACTTTCCTCAGGAGAGACATCAGATTTGACGTAGTCTTTTAAGGTAGACGTAGGTACACCATAAACCTTTGCAGCTACTTTATACCCCATCTCCTTGTTTCTCACCGCAGTGATAGCTTTCACCATGGCATCAGAATCCCATTTTTTGCGGGGTGGATCTGGAAAGATTAAGTTCTTGTTAGTGAGCCTGGTATTTGTTTACTGACATTATAAAAAGGTCGATAAGTGGTTATACATCCATAGAAAATATTCTTCCTAAGTGGTCAGAAAGAAATTAAATACATATACCCCAATAAAAATGATTAGGGTCCTAAATCCGCCCCGGGACGAATTTAACGAACGCACAGGGGACGGATTTAGGATTTTAGTTACAATAAAAATGGCGTCTGCTCCTGACCAAACGACTAAGACTACACGGCTGTGACAACTAGAACGCTTAGGGCCGGTTGCAGAAAGCAACGTTAAGTCTGGTGTTAGCTAACGCGACGTCAAAGTGAACAAAAACGAATCAAATCTCAAATGTTTATGGTAACTAATACATTAGTAAACAAAATTTGATGCGATTTTGTTCACTTTGACGCGACGTTAGCTAACACCAGACTTAACATTGCTTTCTGCAACCGGCCCTTAGTCAAGTAGTAATTTATCATTATCAATAGATAAATCATGACAAACTTACCATAAGGCGTCAATATAGTTGTTCAAACTTGATTTGATACTATAGCGCACTGTTGTAATACTTATTTTTCAATATTTAACGGAAAATGAACACAGCAAACCACCAATATCAACGTCTTGTTGTCAACTGGATGCCTCTGAAGCGTTGCAAGCGTTTTGGCGACATTGCCGCATTGTACATGAAATTTAGACTGTGGGACGAATTTAGGATTGGGGACGGATTTCGGGTACTTTACCTTAATATACTATTCTGTTGCGGGTAATGTATGTACTATCGTGTTTCAAAATCTAATTGGTTCTTTCATATCACAAGTTGTTAAGTTGAAAAATGTTATTACGTTTAAAAATCAATAAAGAGTGTACAGTCGTGTTCAAATAAATCTGGGACAATGTTTTTTCATAAGAATTAAAGAATATCTCCATGGAATTTCCTGCTATCAGAAAGAGTCACAGATTTAATTTACCTGTCAAAGCTTAATGTAACTCTTTCTGATAGCAGGAAATCCATGGAGATATTCTTCAATTCTTAACTCACCCTGAATATGAAAAAAAACGTTGTCCCAGATTTATTTGAACACGACTGTACATGCCTTTTTGACACCTCCATCCCAACTTTTTAAAGCGTTTTGAAAATAAACTGCGGAGTTACGTAGCTTTGAAACCAAAACTAATTTATTACAATGAACAAGCTTTATAAAACTTTAATGTAAACAATACAAAAAATAGAGAACAAAAAAACTAAAGATTATCTAGTTAAATATGGCTTGGTAGGGGACAATCCTCTTCGGTGCAATCGCAAACAGCATTTTTGTCCTTTGAACCTCCTTGTTCGTCCACTTCCTGATGAGCGGACAGGGCTATAATTAATTCTTTGTGAGATGAAAAATTTTCATTTTCTATCCAATTTTAGCCGCAGCTTGTTAGATTATCACCTTTAATCTTTTTTCCTAATGGAATCTCATTGGGTTTTAATAGAACTTGCGTTTTTCCTCGTTTTTTGTAGTGTTTCGAATTTTTTCGGTGGATCATCGTTTCGGTAAAGTACTTCGCCTTTTACTTTTACAACCTTTTGCCATTTTGTCCGAGGTCCTTGCATTTCTTTCTTAAAAAAATAGTTTCATTTGACTCAATCCAACATTTTTTTAGAACTTCGCCTAGTTCCTTCAAATTGTAAATTTTCTGCTCGTCTCCAGTTTTCCTTATCGTGCCTACTTCTTTGTAAATGTCGTAATAATCTTATTTCCACGTCTTCGAGATTCGGGTGGTGATCCCTGTATCGATTATCAATCAATAATAATCGTTCAATGAATACACTGTATTCGGGGCAAACTACATACCTTAAATTTTTTTATTGTCACGCTTAGAAAGCGTTGTCTTCCTTTTACGTGACCCTCGATCCTTTTTACTGACTTCAGCATCATCTACGTTCTGCTGCATCTCTTTTATAAGCAAGATAATTAATAGCAGGACACACGTGCAAATTAGACAACACCAATGGTTAAACGCGGTTATGTTGCAGATGTGATTATGTTTGACATCGTTTTGAAAATAAATAATTTTTACTTCGTTTTGAAACTAAACAAAATGCTCAATACTTCACGTTGGAAATCAACTCATAGTTGAAGTATACTTCATTAGGGAATTACATCGTCTTGAAACCTAATAGTATACGAGGGTGGACCCAAAAAAAAAAGGGAATTTCGTCATAACTTCTTTATTTCTTAACCCTCCGTTAGGCGCGTGGTCTTCTATAACGCAGTTGGTCGCGCTGTATCTCCCAGATACATATACACATTTAACCTGTTCTTTCAGTTAATTACAATATATATCTTAATTAAATTTATTTCTAAAACATTTGCAAACAGTACTACTTAAATGGCTCTAGATAAAGATTTATTCTAGTTCATATTTATTTTTAAAAGTAAGTTTTTTTATAAATGTACAGTGATTTAAATTAAAAAGCAAAAATCATGCATGCTCAAAAAATTTTATTGCTTCTGAATACATTAGAAAATATGAATAAGTACATGAAAAATTATTCTGATAAGTCGCTACCACTACTAATACAACGGAAAACAGTAATACCGTTAAAGATTGTAAGAGCTATATCAAAAGTGTGATTTACAAAAATGGAAATGAGACTGGATGGCGACCCAACAAAACAAACTACGAAACATCAAATTAGAAACCGGAAAATGGAACCCAACAACCAATTTAACACGCAAGGATATGACAACACTGAATCGACTGAGAATTGGACATACCAAATCAACTCATGATTATCTACTGCAGAAACGTGAATCACCAAATTGTAACACCTGTAATACTTCGTTAACTGTCACACATATAATCATTGACTGCACCTTATACTCAACACAAAGGAAGCAACACCAAATTCCAAATAACATCAACGAAGCCGTTTCCAATCGAAGAGATCAAGATCAATATAATTAAATTTATCCGATCAATAAATATGTTAGTTTAAATTGAAATGTATAACCACTTAACTTAACGAACATAAGCGCTAGTAACCATAGCTGTTGATGCGCGTATTTATTAAAATAAAAAAAAAATTGGCTGTAGGTCCAGCACCATCAAAACCAACAATCCTTTTTTACAGTATACGAGTGAGACAGCTACACTATTGCTTAATAATTGTGCCGCTAGACGCACGTTCATCTCCTCCTGTTCCCAAGTTAGGTGGCGTTTGGTTAATTTATTTCCAGCGCTTAACCCCTCATTTTCTTGAAGTTCATGTAAAGCTTCGTAATATGACCATTTTACATGCATATTATCTTGATCTATAAACACTTTCTTCGCCCCAAATGAATTTCTTATCAGTTTTAGTATGACATGCATCGAAGAAAACAAAAACCTGTTACCGTCAATTTTCGCCTTACTGTATTTTCGAGATTTTGGTTACCAATAATTTCCGATTTATTGTATGTTCGATGCTTTTCGAATTGCGTTTGGGCACTGCACATTCTTGATACGCAGCCTTGGCTCATTGTTGAGCGCTCGCGATGCGAAATTGGGTCATCTTGTTCCGGCATTCGATCGAATAAGGTCGCGGAAGTTTTGGCGCTGGTCGACGTCGCCATTCTGGAGAAGGTGCTTATGGTTGTCTAGGCACTTCTCACCCTTCAGTTAGGGGATTTGTACGCGTCTCGACATTTCTCCTTATGTGAATTTGGAGATTCTGCTAGGTGCAGACCTTTTTTGACGTCAAAATTTCCGAGCGAACCATTTGGGGAAACTTATTGTAAGTAGGACCGTTTTCAGCCCCTTTTCGAGTGCCCGCTAACGTTTATTCCTTAATAATGTAGTCCCCACCACGTGCTGGGCCCCAAGTACGCTCATACATCTCGGACTTGGCCCCAAATAGGCGAATACCACGACTTGAACATCACGTTCTGGACCCCAGTTATATCTCGATTACATCGTGATGGGTCTCCTTTAAGACCTGGAAATCCCGCCCTGTGGCCGCTGCGTTCTGCGATAACGTATCTCGACTCGTTTACCTGGCGAACTGCTCGTCCCTAGAAGCCCGTTCCTGCAATGCTGTTCGAGCGAAGATAACTTCAAATCAGCCTAAGGTAACCTTACTGCCCTATTAATTTGTGCTTCTGTTGTACGGCTCAATCGACGAAGGACTGCCTAAAGTATTTTGGCTTTTAAAGTAAGATTAGCGCGATAAACTGGCGCGAGATATGTAGATAATAGTCTGGACGCATCACTTGATGGCGTTTTTTTTTTAATATGTAAAGTAAGAGGCTTCCCCTCGCCGCAGTTCTACTTTTGCTGCGGATTGATATTTATTTATTTATTATATGTACAACAGTATAGAAATTCCTGAGGCGGACGCCCGCTGTAATTTTACTATTTTACATTAACGTCACTATCCGGGAGCCGCAGGAATTTCCGTTAATTTTATAATCTGGTGTTTTAATTTGGCCACCCTATTTTTGTGAACAAGGATCCTTGGGGCAGTTACAATGCATATGCAGGCCTGAAACTTTTTACCTATGTGTATCTTTTTATGTGTGTGCCCAACCTTATGAGTGAATAAAACGAACTTGTCATATTTAATTACACTTGATTGTTTGACTCCGGTTTTGCGCATTTCTAGTAATTTCTCAGTGTTCCGATTTAGCTGGAGCGAAATCTAACAATCGCTGAATCACGGGGTTAAGGCTTCTTTTTTTGTTATCATAAATCGGTGGCGCCAATCTTTCCATCTTTAGAACTCACGCCGTCTTCGACTGCAGTTGGCAGGCGACCCCCTGATTTGCGATTGATAGTGACTCGCCTGGGCAGTGCCCGAGTGAGACAATTTGGTGTTTTGATTGCAACTTTGGATCGTAAGCAATTAAAGTAAGTATCATTTCCCCAGCCCCCTTTGTTTGTGCTTAAAGTTGATAACAAACCTGTAAAAAGTACATTAATAATTTTTTAAATAGCAAGCTACGTAATTAAATACATTTTCCTTTGTTAATGGGTGTTCAAACCAAGATTTAAATTGATTGGCGTTGGCACCAAAATTGCAACTTAGTGTACCTATTACATATGCTGATTTCATGTTAATTATAAAAAAGTCGCAAAAATTAACTTCATCGATAAGTAGTGTTCATTATCCGCTACTGTTATGAACTTATTTACTTGGTCCCCAGTTAAAACTTTTGACTTCTTTGCCTGATGTCCTACAGATTTTTTCTTTAAATAAGGCACTAACTTCGTAAATTTTCTCACATCGATGTTTTCCTTAATGTTCAGAGTCGATTTTAACATAGAGTAAAGTGCCCACAGTGTAGAAGATTAACTGATTTGAATTTATCCTCCAAATAAGCGAGAAGAACGTTTTCACTTACTTTTGATACGTTTTTGTGCAAACACCAATCCTTAAACTGTTTGTACGCATTTTCATATTGTGCTTTTGATTTTTCGGGTAATAGGTTAGCAATTGCATTATTAGCCACTTCCGTAATATCAAAAGGTATATCTTCTTCCATTTTCAACATTTCCATCATTTAAAAGTAGGTTTTTAAAACGGACGCCGACTAAATTTGTTAACTGACAAATATCAATATTTGTTAAATTTTGTTTCCATAGTAACAAATAAACAGACTAGATTGCGATAGAATAAATCTTTATTTTTGTATTTTTATGATTTTACTTATTTTTTTTTTATTTTTGCAGTAAGACTGTAGAAAAATTGTTGTATGCAACTCGTGCGCGAAATTTCTTTGGTGCTTTCGTGCATTCTCAAGCACCAAAGTATAATTTCGCGCACTAGTTGCATAAATAACTATTTATTTTTACTATGCAACTATTATTAAAGACAGTACAAAACTCTCAGTCTTTAAAACTTTCGCTTTACAGATCAATAAAATACATACATTTTGCAAATATTTCAAGTTTTATTCAATAAATTTAACACAAAGGTATACTGCCGTATATTTATCCCATTGTAACATAAAATTAGTATTTGTTGCGAAAATATTCTTTTTTAGTATTAAATTTAGGTATTGCTTTCCTTGAACAAATTGTGCTTTTTATCCCACCATCACGTTTTTGTGCATCAGTGACGATCATCGAAGATTCTGTCACTAGTTTCACTGCACTTTCTACGGCCGAGTGTGACATGGGAACTTCATAATTTCTTTGAAAACTGCAGAATCTAGCGGACTCTCAACAATTTCTTTTAGTTGTTCTTCAGTTGTGTCTCTGCCAACTTCCTAAGAGATCGTAATATTCACGAGCTACGACATTGAAAACAGCAACGGTAAATGTTATAAGAGTTGAATGTAAATAAGGCAGTTTGGCGTGGCGAACCTTCATGATTCGTTCGAAAGCTACTTCCCGAATTATACTTCGATTATCAGCTAACATTGCGAGACGCAGATTTTCTGGATTCCCAAAAATCCATTTCTATACATAACCGGATCTATAATACTGTACTTGTACTTGTTATCTTTTGTGGCAAATATCTTGAGTTTTTTATAGTGTTAAATAAATTCAGAGCACCATAAACACAAGATTGTTAGGTTTTTATTCCAAACCAAGTTGGAGCATGGACTCGCATTACAAATTCTGCCAGAATTTTAAGATTCTTCGTCGGATTTTCTGTTGAAACATATAAGCGCAAAATTCGATTTGCTATAGTCAGCCACCGGGAATGGATTAATTTTCCTGGATGTCTTTTTAATAAGCCTTCTTCACAAACTCATGTAGCAACTAATTGACAAATCTCATACAGGTAGCTCTGATGTGAACTCAAGTCTTTCGTCTCAGACAGATCTGGGAATGTTACATTTATTGCCTAAAATTCAACTCTTGCCAGATTTTCACAAAGCTGCAGCGCTTTTCCAATGTCTCCTGAAAACACATTTGGGCCTTCTTTGCCATCTAAGTGTTGGAGTAAGTAGCGCAATGGCAATTCGTTTGCATGCAAATGTCATACAAACCAGTCAACTGGAGCTTGTACTGTATGCCCAGTATTTGTAGCAGTACCATCACAGCTTACTACTTTTAAAATTTTGTTTAATGGTTGAGATAAATTATCAAAAAAGCTTTTAATTCCTTCTGTGATCAACAGCGCGTGATGATGATGGTGAAATGTGGCCTAAATATTCTTCAACACTTTTAGTTCGGCGCTTGGAGTCCTCAGAAAGAAACAAGGTTTATCCTTACGGCAATCGAAATATATTATAAGCTCTGTATTTGTTTACTATCAAACAGTTCGGTTTTCAGTTCAAATATTTTGGTTGGTCTGGTTCTCCTTATTTTGCTTGGATCGATGACATTTGATCGATCATTTTCGTTTATTAAACCGGCATCTAAATGAGAACCAGAAGCAATGGCAGCACCTACTCTGTCTGAAATTTTGTATCTATCGAATACAAGAGGCAGTGTTTTAAGCTGAATTAAATTCCGAGTTGATTGGCAGTTACCAAAAATTCCATTTTCCACTTCGACATTAGCTGTCTGACAAGCTGCAGGATCTTCCGCTTTTTTTCCCACCGTCAGTCAACGTGACTTACTCGAAAGTTTACTCGCTGGTTCATTCGGTGATTTATTATTAATTTGACTTGTGCCAGGAATAAAATCCATAGAACCATCATTACCATCATGCTTTCAAGTTTTTGAAGTTATTCTTGCCAACTCCACCTATTTTCATACTTCGGCACGTTCTTTGGTCTTGCAGAAATTCGCGTTCCATTATGGGAATCTTAAAAGAAATAAAGAAATAAACAAACAAACGTACAATTGAGCATTAAGACGGAGCAAAAAACAAATGGAAATTGGAATTTGCAAATGACTGGCCCCCTAATTTGTTACATTGCATCGAAAAATAATTCAGTTAAATTTTCTTGTGACTTTTTATTGAAGTGAAAATGTGTCTGCAGAGAGTTTTTCGAATAAAATATTTTTCAGTTCTTTAGAAATATGAAACTTGTCTCGGAAAACATTGAATTGAGTGAAAACGAGGTTTTTAAGGACAAATCTCAAATTTCCAAACTGAAAAATATTTTTTTCGACGACTGACATCGAAAGTAGATTTTTCTCACTGTCATTTGACAACAGAAAGTTGACATTTGCCGCTGAACATGCGTTTTCATCACTTTGCCGCTCGGCGAGCGTTTTGGGTTTCCGCGTGAACAAAATAGCCACGTCCGAATGTTTTCTTGACAATGCCCGTCATTTGTCGAAATAATCGCGTCACATGTCTAATAGACTGCGCGAGTAATGTTAACTTGATTGTCAATTAATATTTGCAATAAAATGAAATATGATATTTTCCATTAATAATATGCTCAGTCGTCGAAAAAATAGTATGTATATTTCGAACTAAAAGTGCGCTTGCCGCTTTTGCATGATTGCTGGTTTCGGCTTTGCCTCAACCAGCAATATCCATGCGCAAGCGGCAAGAATGCACTTTCAGCTCTTAACATACAATATACTATTATCTACTAGCAACATGATATTGTACATTTTCGTCATAGAAACAAAATATGAAAAGCTACTCATAACTCCCAAGGGACTTGTCAAATTATTTCTCCCTCAAACTCATGGTAACAATTCAACTACAATTGACGTCTTAGCAACCATACAATGAGGCAATTTTTGATGTTACTTACACATTCTAATTTCAAATGTCATTATGACATTTTGAAATTTCATGCTATTTTTACGAATATGCTAGTAGATAAAATATTGTATGCACCACGGGAGATATTCATGTTCTTTACTTTCGGTTGACTTACAGACCTTTTGTCAGAGGCCCTCGGTCTGTAACACATGTCAACCTCAGGGAAAAAACATATTCATATCTCCCTTAATGCATAAATATCTATTTCCATTGATCGTTTATTTATGGGTTTCATTAATATATAGAAAATCGTCTATTAATGTCCCTAATTAATGAATGATTTTTTATTAATAACAGATTTTTAAAAATTGTTTATGTTGGTGGCACTGTAAGTCTATTTCAAATTCAAGTTTAGCAGGTTAGGTTTTGCGTCAGTTTGTGTCAAAACTCCCCCTCCATGATGTCTCGGATGAATATAAATTTGTCCAAACTGAATGTTGGCAATATCAGAGTACCTTAAAAGGTAGTCGTGATAGGATCCTAATTTGTTTGAGTCAATTTTCCATTTCCTGCTTGGATAAATCGTTTTATTTCCGATATCACTTGTCTCCAATGTAATGAGAATGGGAAAATGATCGGTAGTAGGTAGGACAGTAGGTATCCTCTTCAGACATTCCAGATTTTCGGGGCGAGAACCGGCCAAGTTAAGGTAATGTCAATAGCTGAGATATTTTCATTTGGTCTGTTTATTTTTGTTGGGGAACCGTCATTAAGAACAATTAGGTTATGGTTGTCGATTGACTTTAAGAGATTGTCCCCAGGATTTTCGGACTTCGACGAACCGAAGAAGCATTGAAATCTCCACCAAAAATAAACGGAGAGTGAGCCTGTGACAATAAACTGTCGTAATTGTTGTAGCTTAGGTTTGCATGATTTGGGCGATAAATCGAAATAAACGATATTTTGACTTGCGGTAGAAATACATCACTTATATTGACATTATTAATTTTATTTGGAAAGTTAATGGAAGTAAAAGAAATACTTTTGTTGTTTAATATTGCGGCGCCATCATAACCGCCATTGCGGATCTCTCTGAATATTATAGTTTTTTAAAGATATTTTATACTGAGGCTTAAACCAAGTTTCACTAATTAAGGCTACGTCAATGTTATATTCTACAAGTAGCTTTTCTAAATTTTCCCTTTTAGCTTGAACAGATTGAGCATTCCAGTGAATGATATTTACATTAAAATTAGTTAGCCATTGTAACTGCAAGAAGTAAAAACCCTCGTTAATGGAAAAACGTAATAGGTAAGTGATAAAGATAAGAAGACAAAGAAGTCTTTTAGACAGTTACATTGCAAGACACCGATTCGTATCCCTGAGTATCTACGTATGTAACCATCTGTTTTATCTTGCGATGAGTTAAGTTGACCTATTAATCGTTTTAACCGTGATTTCAGGGTATTTGAATTTACAACACGAATGACCTTTACAATTAATTCTAATAGCGATTCGATGTCAGACGTGAATGCCTTAGCAACTGTTAAAGCATTTTGTTTGCCTTTGACGATTGTTAGGAATTTGCTAAATTTTTCAAAATTAATGACTTCAATAGCGTTGTCAATTTTTTTGAAAACTCAGAGAATGAAGTACTATCATTTGAGATTATGCTTTCTTTTAATCTTTTGGATTTCGGTGTAATAAACTCAAATTTTTATGTTGAATCTTTACTTTGCTCTACCGTGTCTTCTTGCTTATCATTTACTGAAACCTCATCTGGAGATATGATATCTGATTCTGCAGATGAGGGAGCTTGGCGTTTACAGCCCCTGAATTTCTTACCGTACCGCTATGAACAACATCAGACCTATTGCTTATAGCCCAAAAGCCAGTGGCAGTTCGAGCAACGGACATTCTGTAAGGCTAAAAATTTTTTTGGTGATCATAGCATGCCAAGTACATATACAACGACCTGGCAGACATCAGCCCTTCTGTGTCATCATCCCTTATATTTTTGAAATTGTCAATAATATTTAAAAAAAAACTTGTCCCTGTAAGCTTCAAATTTCAATATGTTTTAGTTCATGCATTGTGAAGTAGGAAAAAAAATTGACAGGCGATTTCGATGAGCACTAGTACCTGACAGGTGAGACGAAAGATGTGCAATTTTTACACATGTTTAAGTGAGCGATTTAGAAAACGTGTGTACAATGCCAGGCGGTTATGGTTAGCAACAAAACCACGTGTTAGAGCAAAATGCAGGTCTTCACCAAAAAAAAACTAAATAAAATCCTAATCTAATCGAAGTAAAATCGAAAAATATGGTACTTATCTTAGGGAACGTTTGTAAGTCATCATCACCACACAGAAATCTAATAGGTACTATGGAATTCCTTTATAATTGCACTTGAAAACGGATCACATGTATATACGTGTTTCTCATTCGAAACGAGACCTCCAAAAGTAGGTTCTTCCAATAGATCAAATACAATAAAGTATGACTGGTTGGACGAACCAATACAGCGAAGACAGGTCGTTGTTGTTTTTTTTTAAAGAGTACCCGAAAAAGTCAGACCGGAAGACCAGAAAGTATCCGGGAATCCTAATAAAATGACCGGGAAAATACGGGAATTTTGAATGCCATATCTGCTAGACACCCTGTTTTACGATAAAGGAAGTATTGGATTCACCCCAAAAATTCGAAATTGAGTTTTCAACAGATCTTCACGTTCCCTGAACCCAAAAAAACATGTTTTTGTTCATTGGTCTGTCTGTCTGTGAACAGAATATCTCAAAACGAAATCAGGTATGGCGTTGACACTTCATATATAAGTTTTGTGTACTATGTAGATGAGACAGCAAACTTTTGAAGAAAATCGCATAACCGGAAGTAGGTGTTTAATCTTGTGATTTTCAGTTTTTTTCATTTTTTTTAAACGGTTTTAACGATTTTTTTCAAACTTTAACATTTTTATTAAATTTTTAATGTGTATTGATGTGGTAAGCATTTCTCAAAAATGTTCAAAATGTATAAATTCTACAAAAACGGTACAGAGTAGAGCGTTAGTTGAAGAGACAAATTTTCAAGGGTAATACCACAAAAGTTGAAAATTTTTTGAGAATTTTTTTTGTTCACTTGCAAATTAATACGTTTAAATTTCTCGAAACCAAAAGTGCGTTAAAAATTCCGCGAGACCGCAGGTCGAGTGGAATTTGAGCAGTTTTGGTTGAGAGAAATTTGCAATAATTTGCATGTTGACGAAAAAAATTCTCTTAAAAAAATTTGCCTTGAGTGGTATTTGGAAAGATTATTCAACAATACACATTTCGAACGTTTTCCACTATTAATTTAATACTGGAGCTTCCAACATGATTATTATGAGTTTTTAGAACGACGCTAATTTGCCAACTATGACTTTGACGTTTTGGTGAAGTGTCAGTCAAAGGCTACTCACTAAATTGAAATCATTGAAACCAATAGGGCTCGCGTGAAAGCACTTTGACATTAGGTGTTTTCAATGACAGTCAGTTAAAACATGATTATTCATGACTTCGTTATCGAAGCTATACAATAATGAAATAAAAAAACGGGTCCTGTTCTTAAAATCAAGTAACATAGGAAATAGACTGTAAACTTTAATTAGTGCCAGGGACCTTAGTTGTTGAGGTACTATAAAACTAAATAAAAAGAAACACATTAAAAATGTCCTTTTAGAAATTACTGATTTTTAAGTAAAATTAATTTTGTAAATTTTTGCCTTATATTTTGATGTTTTTCAGATAATTTTTTGCTTCATAATGTAAGCGCGTATTTAAATATAATTCGATAACATATTTACATAGTTGAGCTCTATGATTATCGAAAACGTCTTGAGTTAAAACATGATTATTCATGACTTCGTTATCGAAGCTACCTCCAACATGGCTGAAAATTTTACTGAGAATTTTTTTGTATTGGTTTGCATTGATTCCGTTTTATATTTTCTAATAATTTTTTCGCAAGTCTTACAAATCGATATAATGTCGCGAGATGGAATTACATACGGCTCCTTGTTTTTAATTCGCGATATGAGCGGCATAGTATCGCACGTTATATCACCTTCCACTTGATCCACGCAAGTTTTGCATTTTACAATTATTATTTCCTTTTACCAGGGTGTCTAGCGACCGGGAATTTCTGGAAAACCGGTAATTATACGGGAATTTGAAAGTGCCCTTGAAAATGCGGGAAATATGCGGGAATTTCTTAGGCAACCGGGAATTTTTTTGTCAAAGAGAATTTGCAGTAATTTTTGCCATTTTACGGAAATAATAAGCGGTAGTTCCGTAAAAAAATCCGGATTATCCGGAATAATTGCAAAAATGTACGGGACGCGCGAAGACAGGTCGTTGTTGTTTTTTTTTAAAGAGTACCCGAAAAAGTCAGACCGGAAGACCAGAAAGTATCCGGGAATCCTAATAAAATGACCGGGAAAATACGGGAATTTTGAATGCCATATCTGCTAGACACCCTGTTTTACGATAAAGGAAGTATTGGATTCACCCCAAAAATTCGAAATTGAGTTTTCAACAGATCTTCACGTTCCCTGAACCCAAAAAACATGTTTTTGTTCATTGGTCTGTCTGTCTGTGAACAGAATATCTCAAAAACGAAAAGAGGTATGGCGTTGACACTTCATATATAAGTTTTGTGTACTATGTAGATGAGACAGCAAGCTTTTGAAGAAAATCGCATAACCGGAAGTAGGTGTTTAATCTTGTGATTTTCGGTTTTTTTCATTTTTTTTAAACGGTTTTAACGATTTTTTTCAAACTTTAACATTTTTATTAAATTTTTAATGTGTATTGATGTGGTAAGCATTTCTCAAAAATGTTCAAAATGTATAAATTCTACAAAAACGGTACAGAGTAGAGCGTTAGTTGAAGAGACAAATTTTCAAGGGTAATACCACAAAAGTTGAAAATTTTTTGAGAATTTTTTTTGTTCACTTGAAAATTAGTACGTTTAAATTTCTCGAAACCAAAAGTGCGTTAAAAATTCCGCGAGACCGCAGGTCGAGTGGAATTTGAACAGTTTTGGTTGAGAGAAATTTGCAATAATTTGCATGTTGACGAAAAAAATTCTCTTAAAAAAATTTGCCTTGAGTGGTATTAGGAAAGATTATTCAACAATACACATTTCGAACGTTTTCCACTATTAATTTAATACTGGAGCTTCCAACATGATTATTATGAGTTTTTAGAACGACGCTAATTTGCCAACTATGACTTTGACGTTTTGGTGAAGTGTCAGTCAAAGGCTACTCACTAAATTGAAATCATTGAAACCAATAGGGCTCGCGTGAAAGCACTTTGACATTAGGTGTTTTCAATGACAGTCAGTTAAAACATGATTATTCATGACTTCGTTATCGAAGCTATACAATAATGAAATAAAAAAACGGGTCCTGTTCTTAAAATCAAGTAACATAGGAAATAGACTGTAAACTTTAATTAGTGCCAGGGACCTTAGTTGTTGAGGTACTATAAAACTAAATAAAAAGAAACACATTAAAAATGTCCTTTTAGAAATTACTGATTTTTAAATAAAATTAATTTTGTAAATTTTTGCCTTATATTTTGATGTTTTTCAGATAATTTTTTGCTTCATAATGTAAGCGCGTATTTAAATATAAATCGATAACATATTTACATAGTTGAGCTCTATGATTATCGAAAACGTCTTGAGTTAAAACATGATTATTCATGACTTCGTTATCGAAGCTACCTCCAACATGGCTGAAAATTTTACTGAGAATTTTTTTGTATTGGTTTGCATTGATTCCGTTTTATATTTTCTAATAATTTTTTCGCAAGTCTTACAAATCGATATAATGTCGCGAGATGGAATTACATACGGCCCTTTGTTTTTAATTCGCGATATGAGCGGCATAGTATCGCACGTTATATCACCTTCCACTTGATCCACGCAAGTTTTGCATTTTACAATTATTATTTCCTTTTACCAGGGTGTCTAGCGACCGGGAATTTCTGGAAAACCGGTAATTATACGGGAATTTGAAAGTGCCCTTGAAAATGCGGGAAATATGCGGGAATTTCTTAGGCAACCGGGAATTTTTTTGTCAAAGAGAATTTGCAGTAATTTTTGCCATTTTACGGAAATAATAAGCGGTAGTTCCGTAAAAAATTCCGGATTGTCCGGAATAATTGCAAAAATGTACGGGACGCGCGAAGACAGGTCGTTGTTGTTTTTTTTAAAGAGTACCCGAAAAAGTCAGACCGGAAGACCAGAAAGTATCCGGGAATCCTAATAAAATGACCGGGAAAATACGGGAATTTTGAATGCCATATCTGCTAGACACCCTGTTTTACGATAAAGGAAGTATTGGATTCACCCCAAAAATTCGAAATTGAGTTTTCAACAGATCTTCACGTTCCCTGAACCCAAAAAACATGTTTTTGTTCATTGGTCTGTCTGTCTGTGAACAGAATATCTCAAAAACGAAAAGAGGTATGGCGTTGACACTTCATATATAAGTTTTGTGTACTATGTAGATGAGACAGCAAGCTTTTGAAGAAAATCGCATAACCGGAAGTAGGTGTTTAATCTTGTGATTTTCGGTTTTTTTCATTTTTTTTAAACGGTTTTAACGATTTTTTTCAAACTTTAACATTTTTATTAAATTTTTAATGTGTATTGATGTGGTAAGCATTTCTCAAAAATGTTCAAAATGTATAAATTCTACAAAAACGGTACAGAGTAGAGCGTTAGTTGAAGAGACAAATTTTCAAGGGTAATACCACAAAAGTTGAAAATTTTTTGAGAATTTTTTTTTGTTCACTTGCAAATTAGTACGTTTAAATTTCTCGAAACCAAAAGTGCGTTAAAAATTCCGCGAGACCGCAGGTCGAGTGGAATTTGAGCAGTTTTGGTTGAGAGAAATTTGCAATAATTTGCATGTTGACGAAAAAAATTCTCTTAAAAAAATTTGCCTTGAGTGGTATTTGGAAAGATTATTCAACAATACACATTTCGAACGTTTTCCACTATTAATTTAATACTGGAGCTTCCAACATGATTATTATGAGTTTTTAGAACGACGCTAATTTGCCAACTATGACTTTGACGTTTTGGTGAAGTGTCAGTCAAAGGCTACTCACTAAATTGAAATCATTGAAACCAATAGGGCTCGCGTGAAAGCACTTTGACATTAGGTGTTTTCAATGACAGTCAGTTAAAACATGATTATTCATGACTTCGTTATCGAAGCTATACAATAATGAAATAAAAAAACGGGTCCTGTTCTTAAAATCAAGTAACATAGGAAATAGACTGTAAACTTTAATTAGTGCCAGGGACCTTAGTTGTTGAGGTACTATAAAACTAAATAAAAAGAAACACATTAAAAATGTCCTTTTAGAAATTACTGATTTTTAAATAAAATTAATTTTGTAAACTTTTGCCTTATATTTTGATGTTTTTCAGATAATTTTTTTGCTTCATAATGTAAGCGCGTATTTAAATATAATTCGATAACATATTTACATAGTTGAGCTCTATGATTATCGAAAACGCCTTGAGTTAAAACATGATCATTCATGACTTCGTTATGGAAGCTACCTCCAACATGGCTGAAAATTTTACTGAGAATTTTTTTGTATTGGTTTGCATTGATTCCGTTTTATATTTTCTAATAATTTTTTCGCAAGTCTTACAAATCGATATAATGTCGCGAGATGGAATTACATACGGCCCTTTGTTTTTAATTCGCGATATGAGCGGCATAGTATCGCACGTTATATCACCTTCCACTTGATCCACGCAAGTTTTGCATTTTACAATTATTATTTCCTTTTACCAGGGTGTCTAGCGACCGGGAATTTCTGGAAAACCGGGAATTATACGGGAATTTGAAAGTGCCCTTGAAAATGCGGGAAATATGCGGGAATTTCTTAGGCAACCGGGAATTTTTTTGTCAAAGGGAATTTGCAGTAATTTTTGCCATTTTACGGAAATAATAAGCGGTAGTTCCGTAAAAAAATCCGGATTGTCCGGAATAATTGCAAAAATGTACGGGACGCGCGAAGACAGGTCGTTGTTGTTTTTTTTTAAAGAGTACCCGAAAAAGTCAGACCGGAAGACCAGAAAGTATTCGGGAATCCTAATAAAATGACCGGGAAAATACGGGAATTTTGAATGCCATATCTGCTAGACACCCTGTTTTACGATAAAGGAAGTATTGGATTCACCCCAAAAATTCGAAATTGAGTTTTCAACAGATCTTCACGTTCCCTGAACCCAAAACACATGTTTTTGTTCATTGGTCTGTCTGTCTGTGAACAGAATATCTCAAAAACGAAAAGAGGTATGGCGTTGACACTTCATATATAAGTTTTGTGTACTATGTAGATGAGACAGCAAGCTTTTGAAGAAAATCGCATAACCGGAAGTAGGTGTTTAATCTTGTGATTTTCAGTTTTTTTCATTTTTTTTTAAACGGTTTTAACGATTTTTTTCAAACTTTAACATTTTTATTAAATTTTTATTGTGTATTGATGTGGTAAGCATTTCTCAAAAATGTTCAAAATGTATAAATTCTACAAAAACGGTACAGAGTAGAGCGTTAGTTGAAGAGACAAATTTTCAAGGGTAATACCACAAAAGTTGAAAATTTTTTGAGAATTTTTTTTGTTCACTTGCAAATTAGTACGTTTAAATTTCTCGAAACCAAAAGTGCGTTAAAAATTCCGCGAGACCGCAGGTCGAGTGGAATTTGAGCAGTTTTGGTTGAGAGAAATTTGCAATAATTTGCATGTTGACGGAAAAAATTCTCTTAAAAAAATTTGCCTTGAGTGGTATTTGGAAAGATTATTCAACAATACACATTTGGAACGTTTTCCACTATTAATTTAATACTGGAGCTTCCAACATGATTATTATGAGTTTTTAGAACGACGCTAATTTGCCAACTATGACTTTGACGTTTTGGTGAAGTGTCAGTCAAAGGCTACTCACTAAATTGAAATCATTGAAACCAATAGGGCTCGCGTGAAAGCACTTTGACATTAGGTGTTTTCAATGACAGTCAGTTAAAACATGATTATTCATGACTTCGTTATCGAAGCTATACAATAATGAAATAAAAAAACGGGTCCTGTTCTTAAAATCAAGTAACATAGGAAATAGACTGTAAACTTTAATTAGTGCCAGGGACCTTAGTTGTTGAGGTACTATAAAACTAAATAAAAAGAAACACATTAAAAATGTCCTTTTAGAAATTACTGATTTTTAAATAAAATTAATTTTGTAAATTTTTGCCTTATATTTTGATGTTTTTCAGATAATTTTTTGCTTCATAATGTAAGCGCGTATTTAAATATAATTCGATAACATATTTACATAGTTGAGCTCTATGATTATCGAAAACGTCTTGAGTTAAAACATGATTATTCATGACTTCGTTATCGAAGCTACCTCCAACATGGCTGAAAATTTTACTGAGAATTTTTTTGTATTGGTTTGCATTGATTCCGTTTTATATTTTCTAATAGTTTTTTCGCAAGTCTTACAAATCGATATAATGTCGCGAGATGGAATTACATACGGCCCTTTGTTTTTAATTCGCGATATGAGCGGCATAGTATCGCACGTTATATCACCTTCCACTTGATCCACGCAAGTTTTGCATTTTACAATTATTATTTCCTTTTACCAGGGTGTCTAGCGACCGGGAATTTCTGGAAAACCGGGAATTATACGGGAATTTGAAAGTGCCCTTGAAAATGCGGGAAATATGCGGGAATTTCTTAGGCAACCGGGAATTTTTTTATCAAAGGGAATTTGCAGTAATTTTTGCCATTTTACGGAAATAATAAGCGGTAGTTCCGTAAAAAATTCCGGATTATCCGGAATAATTGCAAAAATGTACGGGACGCGCGAAGACAGGTCGTTGTTGTTTTTTTTTTTAAAGAGTACCCGATAAAGTCAGACCGGAAGACCAGGAAGTATCCGGGAATCCTAATAAAATGACCGGGAAAATACGGGAATTATACGGGAATTTTGAATGCCATATCTGCTAGACACCCTGTTTTACGATAAAGGAAGTATTGGATTCACCCCAAAAATTCGAAATTGAGTTTTCAACAGATCTTCACGTTCCCTGAACCCAAAAAAACATGTTTTTGTTCATTGGTCTGTCTGTCTGTGAAAGGAATATCTCAAAAACGAAAAGAGGTATGGCGTTGACACTTCATATTATATAAGTTTTGTGTACTATGTAGATGACACAGCAAGCTTTTGAAGAAAATCGCATAACCGGAAGTAGGTGTTTAATCTTGTGATTTTCAGTTTTTTCCATTTTTTTAAACGGTTTTAACGATTTTTTTCAAACTTTAACATTTTTATTAAATTTTTAATGTGTATTGATGTGGTAAGCATTTCTCAAAAATGTTCAAAATGTACAAATTCTACAAAAACGGTACAAAGTAGAGCGTTAGTTGAAGAGACAAATTTTCAAGGGTAATACCACAAAAGTTGAAAATGTTTTGAGAATTTCTTTTGTTCACTCGCAAATTAGTACGTTTAAATTTCTCGAAACCAAAAGTGCGTTAAAAATTCCGCGAGACCGCAGGTCGAGTGGAATTTGAGCAGTTTTGGTTGAGAGAAATTTGCAATAATTTGCAAGCTGACGAAAAAAATTCTCTTAAAAAAATTTGCCTTGAGTGGTATTTGGAAAGATTATTCAACAATACACATTTTGAACGTTTTCCACTATTAATTTAATACTGGAGCTTCCAACATGATTATTATGAGTTTTTAGAACGACGCTAATTTGCCAACTATGACTTTGACGTTTTGGTGAAGTGTCAGTCAAAGGCTACTCACTAAATTGAAATCATTGAAACCAATAGGGCTCGCGTGAAAGAACTTTGACATTAGGTGTTTTCAATGACAGTCAGTTAAAACATGATTATTCATGACTTCGTTATCGAAGCTATACAATAATGAAATAAAAAAACGGGTCCTGTTCTTAAAATCAAGTAACATAGGAAATAGACTGTAAACTTTAATTAGTGCCAGGGACCTTAGTTGTTGAGGTACTATAAAACTAAATAAAAATAAACACATTAAAAATGTCCTTTTAGAAATTACTGATTTTTAAATAAAATTAATTTTGTAAATTTTTGCCTTACATTTTGATGTTTTTCAGATAATTTTTTTGCTTCATAATGTAAGCGCGTATTTAAATATAATTCGATAACATATTTACATAGTTGAGCTCTATGATTATCGAAAACGTCTTGAGTTAAAACATGATTATTCATGACTTCGTTATCGAAGCTACCTCCAACATGGCTGAAAATTTTACTGAGAATTTTTTTGTATTGGTTTGCATTGATTCCGTTTTATATTTTCTAATAATTTTTTCGCAAGTCTTACAAATCGATATAATGTCGCGAGATGGAATTACATACGGCCCTTTGTTTTTAATTCGCGATATGAGCGGCATAGTATCGCACGTTATATCACCTTCCACTTGATCCACGCAAGTTTTGCATTTTACAATTATTATTTCCTTTTACCAGGGTGTCTAGCGACCGGGAATTTCTGGAAAACCGGGAATTATACGGGAATTTGAAAGTGCCCTTGAAAATGCGGGAAATATGCGGGAATTTCTTAGGCAACCGGGAATTTTTTTGTCAAAGGGAATTTGCAGTAATTTTTGCCATTTTACGGAAATAATAAGCGGTAGTTCCGTAAAAAAATCCGGATTGTCCGGAATAATTGCAAAAATGTACGGGACGCGCGAAGACAGGTCGTTGTTGTTTTTTTTTTTAAAGAGTACCCGAAAAAGTCAGACCGGAAGACCAGAAAGTATCCGGGAATCCTAATAAAATGACCGGGAAAATACGGGAATTTTGAATGCCATATCTGCTAGACACCCTGTTTTACGATAAAGGAAGTATTGGATTCACCCCAAAAATTCGAAATTGAGTTTTCAACAGATCTTCACGTTCCCTGAACCCAAAAAACATGTTTTTGTTCATTGGTCTGTCTGTCTGTGAACAGAATATCTCAAAAACGAAAAGAGGTATGGCGTTGACACTTCATATATAAGTTTTGTGTACTATGTAGATGAGACAGCAAGCTTTTGAAGAAAATCGCATAACCGGAAGTAGGTGTCTAATCTTGTGATTTTCAGTTTTTTTCATTTTTTTTAAACGGTTTTAACGATTTTTTTCAAACTTTAACATTTTTATTAAATTTTTATTGTGTATTGATGTGGTAAGCATTTCTCAAAAATGTTCAAAATGTATAAATTCTACAAAAACGGTACAGAGTAGAGCGTTAGTTGAAGAGACAAATTTTCAAGGGTAATACCACAAAAGTTGAAAATTTTTTGAGAATTTTTTTTGTTCACTTGCAAATTAGTACGTTTAAATTTCTCGAAACCAAAAGTGCGTTAAAAATTCCGCGAGACCGCAGGTCGAGTGGAATTTGAGCAGTTTTGGTTGAGAGAAATTTGCAATAATTTGCATGTTGACGAAAAAAATTCTCTTAAAAAAATTTGCCTTGAGTGGTATTTGGAAAGATTATTCAACAATACACATTTCGAACGTTTTCCACTATTAATTTAATACTGGAGCTTCCAACATGATTATTATGAGTTTTTAGAACGACGCTAATTTGCCAACTATGACTTTGACGTTTTGGTGAAGTGTCAGTCAAAGGCTACTCACTAAATTGAAATCATTGAAACCAATAGGGCTCGCGTGAAAGCACTTTGACATTAGGTGTTTTCAATGACAGTCAGTTAAAACATGATTATTCATGACTTCGTTATCGAAGCTATACAATAATGAAATAAAAAAACGGGTCCTGTTCTTAAAATCAAGTAACATAGGAAATAGACTGTAAACTTTAATTAGTGCCAGGGACCTTAGTTGTTGAGGTACTATAAAACTAAATAAAAAGAAACACATTAAAAATGTCCTTTTAGAAATTACTGATTTTTAAATAAAATTAATTTTGTAAATTTTTGCCTTATATTTTGATGTTTTTCAGATAATTTTTTGCTTCATAATGTAAGCGCGTATTTAAATATAATTCGATAACATATTTACATAGTTGAGCTCTATGATTATCGAAAACGTCTTGAGTTAAAACATGATTATTCATGACTTCGTTATCGAAGCTACCTCCAACATGGCTGAAAATTTTACTGAGAATTTTTTTGTATTGGTTTGCATTGATTCCGTTTTATATTTTCTAATAGTTTTTTCGCAAGTCTTACAAATCGATATAATGTCGCGAGATGGAATTACATACGGCCCTTTGTTTTTAATTCGCGATATGAGCGGCATAGTATCGCACGTTATATCACCTTCCACTTGATCCACGCAAGTTTTGCATTTTACAATTATTATTTCCTTTTACCAGGGTGTCTAGCGACCGGGAATTTCTGGAAAACCGGGAATTATACGGGAATTTGAAAGTGCCCTTGAAAATGCGGGAAATATGCGGGAATTTCTTAGGCAACCGGGAATTTTTTTATCAAAGGGAATTTGCAGTAATTTTTGCCATTTTACGGAAATAATAAGCGGTAGTTCCGTAAAAAATTCCGGATTATCCGGAATAATTGCAAAAATGTACGGGACGCGCGAAGACAGGTCGTTGTTGTTTTTTTTTAAAGAGTACCCGATAAAGTCAGACCGGAAGACCAGAAAGTATCCGGGAATCCTAATAAAATGACCGGGAAAATACGGGAATTATACGGGAATTTTGAATGCCATATCTGCTAGACACCCTGTTTTACGATAAAGGAAGTATTGGATTCACCCCAAAAATTCGAAATTCAGTTTTCAACAGATCTTCACGTTCCCTGAACCCAAAAAAACATGTTTTTGTTCATTGGTCTGTCTGTCTGTGAAAGGAATATCTCAAAAACGAAAAGAGGTATGGCGTTGACACTTCATATTATATAAGTTTTGTGTACTATGTAGATGACACAGCAAGCTTTTGAAGAAAATCGCATAACCGGAAGTAGGTGTTTAATCTTGTGATTTTCAGTTTTTTCCATTTTTTTTAAACGGTTTTAACGATTTTTTTCAAACTTTCACATTTTTATTAAATTTTTAATGTGTATTGATGTGGTAAGCATTTCTCAAAAATGTTCAAAATGTACAAATTCTACAAAAACGGTACAAAGTAGAGCGTTAGTTGAAGAGACAAATTTTCAAGGGTAATACCACAAAAGTTGAAAATGTTTTGAGAATTTCTTTTGTTCACTCGCAAATTAGTACGTTTAAATTTCTCGAAACCAAAAGTGCGTTAAAAATTCCGCGAGACCGCAGGTCGAGTGGAATTTGAGCAGTTTTGGTTGAGAGAAATTTGCAATAATTTGCAAGCTGACGAAAAAAATTCTCTTAAAAAAATTTGCCTTGAGTGGTATTTGGAAAGATTATTCAACAATACACATTTTGAACGTTTTCCACTATTAATTTAATACTGGAGCTTCCAACATGATTATTATGAGTTTTTAGAACGACGCTAATTTGCCAACTATGACTTTGACGTTTTGGTGAAGTGTCAGTCAAAGGCTACTCACTAAATTGAAATCATTGAAACCAATAGGGCTCGCGTGAAAGAACTTTGACATTAGGTGTTTTCAATGACAGTCAGTTAAAACATGATTATTCATGACTTCGTTATCGAAGCTATACAATAATGAAATAAAAAAACGGGTCCTGTTCTTAAAATCAAGTAACATAGGAAATAGACTGTAAACTTTAATTAGTGCCAGGGACCTTAGTTGTTGAGGTACTATAAAACTAAATAAAAATAAACACATTAAAAATGTCCTTTTAGAAATTACTGATTTTTAAATAAAATTAATTTTGTAAATTTTTGCCTTACATTTTGATGTTTTTCAGATAATTTTTTTGCTTCATAATGTAAGCGCGTATTTAAATATAATTCGATAACATATTTACATAGTTGAGCTCTATGATTATCGAAAACGTCTTGAGTTAAAACATGATTATTCATGACTTCGTTATCGAAGCTACCTCCAACATGGCTGGAAATTTTACTGAGAATTTTTTTGTATTGGTTTGCATTGATTCCGTTTTATATTTTCTAATAATTTTTTCGCAAGTCTTACAAATCGATATAATGTCGCGAGATGGAATTACATACGGCCCTTTGTTTTTAATTCGCGATATGAGCGGCATAGTATCGCACGTTATATCACCTTCCACTTGATCCACGCAAGTTTTGCATTTTACAATTATTATTTCCTTTTACCAGGGTGTCTAGCGACCGGGAATTTCTGGAAAACCGGGAATTATACGGGAATTTGAAAGTGCCCTTGAAAATGCGGGAAATATGCGGGAATTTCTTAGGCAACCGGGAATTTTTTTGTCAAAGGGAATTTGCAGTAATTTTTGCCATTTTACGGAAATAATAAGCGGTAGTTCCGTAAAAAATTCCGGATTATCCGGAATAATTGCAAAAATGTACGGGACGCGCGAAGACAGGTCGTTGTTGTTTTTTTTTTAAAGAGTACCCGAAAAAGTCAGACGGAAGACCAGAAAGTATCCGGAATCCTAATAAAATGACCGGGAAAATACGGGAATTTTGAATGCCATATCTGCTAGACACCCTGTTTTACGATAAAGGAAGTATTGGATTCACCCCAAAAATTCGAAATTGAGTTTTCAACAGATCTTCACGTTCCCTGAACCCAAAAAACATGTTTTTGTTCATTGGTCTGTCTGTCTGTGAACAGAATATCTCAAAAACGAAAAGAGGTATGGCGTTGACACTTCATATATGTTTTGTGTACTATGTAGATGAGACAGCAAGCTTTTGAAGAAAATCGCATAACCGGAAGTAGGTGTCTAATCTTGTGATTTTCAGTTTTTTTCATTTTTTTTTAAACGGTTTTAACGATTTTTTTCAAACTTTAACATTTTTATTAAATTTTTATTGTGTATTGATGTGGTAAGCATTTCTCAAAAATGTTCAAAATGTATAAATTCTACAAAAACGGTACAGAGTAGAGCGTTAGTTGAAGAGACAAATTTTCAAGGGTAATACCACAAAAGTTGAAAATTTTTTGAGAATTTTTTTTGTTCACTTGCAAATTTCTCGAAACCAAAAGTGCGTTAAAAATTCCGCGAGACCGCAGGTCGAGTGGAATTTGAGCAGTTTTGGTTGAGAGAAATTGCAATAATTTGCATGTTGACGAAAAAAATTCTCTTAAAAAAATTTGCCTTGAGTGGTATTTGGAAAGATTATTCAACAATACACATTTTGAACGTTTTCCACTATTAATTTAATACTGGAGCTTCCAACATGATTATTATGAGTTTTTAGAACGACGCTAATTTGCCAACTATGACTTTGACGTTTTGGTGAAGTGTCAGTCAAAGGCTACTCACTAAATTGAAATCATTGAAACCAATAGGGCTCGCGTGAAAGCACTTTGACATTAGGTGTTTTCAATGACAGTCAGTTAAAACATGATTATTCATGACTTCGTTATCGAAGCTATACAATAATGAAATAAAAAAACGGGTCCTGTTCTTAAAATCAAGTAACATAGGAAATAGACTGTAAACTTTAATTAGTGCCAGGGACCTTAGTTGTTGAGGTACTATAAAACTAAATAAAAAGAAACACGTTAAAAATGTCCTTTTAGAAATTACTGATTTTTAAATAATAGTAGATTATGTTATTAGGAGTAAAAGTGATACTTTATGTGGCGAAGCTGAAGTTTATTTAGCCGAACGTTAGTGAGGCAAATAATTCAGCTAAGCCACATAAAGTCACTTTTACTCCGAATAACATATACTATTTTATCCGCAAACGTATTTAGGTAAATTTCATTAATATGAATTTAAATAAAAAAGAATGCATCGGCCGGGAATCGAACACAGGCCACCCGCGTGACAGGCGAACACTGTACCTCTGCGCCAACCGATCTTATTCAAATAACGCGCTACTGTAATGATATATGAACATACTGAATCACCCGAGCTAATAGCACACGGCCACAGCAGCTGTCACACCATAAACCACGGCGACAGATGCTCCGATCCGCTGCTTTAAGGTTTATTTAAATTAAAACTTTTTCGTACTCTTTGAAAATAAAACCGGCATACGGATCTAAGTCTAGAAGTTAGCAAAATTTTAAGCCATCATACAATTTAATCGGTCCAGTATCCTCGGAGGAGATAACGAACAAACATAGAAAGAAAGAGGGCAACGATTTTGTGTGCTTAGGCAGATAAAGTATGCAAAAGTCGCTATTTTATCTGCTTAGGCAAAGTGACACTTTTACCTTGTCAATAAAGACAAATAAGTTGTGACTTTTCTGACGTTTGCGGATAAAATTAATTTTGTAAATTTTTGCCTTATATTTTGATATTTTTCAGATAATTTTTTTGCTTCATAATGTAAGCGCGTATTTAAATATAATTCGATAACATATTTACATAGTTGAGCTCTATGATTATCGAAAACGTCTTGAGTTAAAACATGATTATTCATGACTTCGTTATCGAAGCTACCTCCAACATGGCTGAAAATTTTACTGAAAATTTGTCTCTTGAATTAACGCTCTATTTTGTACCGTTTTTGTAGAATTTGTAACTGAAAATTTTTGACAAATGCTTAAAAATTAAAAATAAAATGTTTGGCTAATTATAAGATCACTGTAAAAGGAAGTTGTATGAGTGCATCACACCACTTTTTTTTTGTATAAAAAGCGTTTAAAATATGTAATCCACTTGATATAATGTAATACCTACCCAACAAACACACTTGCAACGGGCCAGTGCAGTATCAACACTTGATTCCATCACAAGTAGTGCATGTACAACGCGGGCAATCTGCACAGGACCTGTGCGCAGCTGTCACAACGGCCACCATGTGTTGCGATGCATCACTAACAGCATTGGGGCAGCATTGCCCCTGCGCTTTACCAGAGTCAAAACCATTGCACTTTGCCATAACTGGCCCGACACTTTAGGTTCACTATAATTCTGCAGTTTTCCACAATAAAACCATCAATTAACACAAAGATTAACAGCACTGGTCCACCATTCAACCAGCATCGTTGTTTGGTCACAAAATTAAAGCAAATATTCAAAATAAAAAACTGTATTCATTGATTATTACATAGTTGTACTCTTTCATATAACAGTAAGAAAGCAGTAAAAAATAGTAATCATTATAAACCAATGCTGACCATGCACCTACATCACAAATCCCCTCTCTTCAACCATTAAGAACAGCTGATCGTCTGTAAAGAATGTAAGCAACGCCACAAGAATTGCATAGAATCAATATTTGAAATTGCGTTCTAATAATATCCAACAACATTTAGGACTAATTACTACACCGAACATGAAACCGTATGTAACAGTAATGCGGTTAACACCGCAAAATAATCTTAAATATTATAACGTAATTTAGCTAAAAACAACAATTTCAAATATTGGTTCTACGCAATTCTTATGGCGTTGCTTACATTCTTTACAGGCGATCAGCTGTTTTAATGGTTGAAAAGAGGGGATTGTGAAATCAGCGTATCGACCACCGACGACTACTATAGCAGTACCATGTAACAAAGTCCTACATTCTTAAGGTATAAGTACATATTTATACAATGTAAATACCATACCAATTATATTAAAAATAAAAACAATATGAAAGATAATTAACCTCAATTGCACAAAAAACAAAGTGCTACCTTCTTAGGTATACATGTTTATATAATATAATACTAATTATTATACATATTAAAAGTAAAAAAATGAACAAGCTAATTCAACGGAATTGCACAAAAAACAATAGGTAGCTCCACAAAGTGCTACCTTCTTAGGTATACATGTTTATATAATATAATACTAATTATGTAGCATATTATACAGCGCCACGTTGATCAAGTTGTTGCTGCCTATCGGTCTGTAATATATTATTGTTAAATAGGTATTATGTATAGACTGAAAATTATAATATAAATACCTTAGTGACTCTTCGTTTGTGCTTTTATGTATTGGTAGGCCATCTATGTTAAAATCTAACTCTAATATGTTTGAATAGCCATCATGTTTAGTCACAATTTTAGAAATAAAGTGGTATAGACCAAAAAAGTAAAAATGACCAGCCCCCATTTCCTCGAGAATTGTGGTTTTAGGTGTTGAAAGAAGTGTACGAGCATCTTTGGGGAGATCAAACACATTTGGTTTTGTCTGAAACCACGATAGCAGTTCATTGATTGCAGTGTGCGTAACCCTATTTTTCAGTGCTCAAGAAGCTAAAAATGCTTTGGGTGATTCCAAGGGGACTTCAAGATCCGGAGATGGGGCATCAGATTTTGGCGGAACAAGTTCATTAACAGAAATCACATCCCTGTCATCACTTTGGCCATCAAGCATTGGCCTTTCTTTACTATTTTCATCGGGTGGAAATAATCTAAGATGGTTTATATTGTTGCATTAGAGTCAGGTTCTAAACCAGAAAGATCGTTGTCATCATTTCTAATAAAAACAGTTCTGCTCCTCATGCTAGAAGAAAATGCAGCCTCAACGCGATTTAATTCAAGTATATTATCGACATTGGACTTGACATTACGGTAAATGGGGCGCTTGCTTTTATGTTTAAAACATGTTAACTTGTTTGCTATTGCTTTACTATTATAGAACAATAATTAAGAGTTGTGTGTTTAGTACTTCAAGCAGACACAAGGGCCTGCAATGGAAACGAAAAATATTTTTGCATGCTAATACATATAAAAAAAATAATCTTAAATCAATCGCCCAGCAACATTCATCTTGTGACAGTAATAAATAGAACTTGTATTAAATAACTGAAGTCAGATAGTACTTACTTCGTTATCTTATCGGTCATGGCTATAAACAAATCTACAGCTAGGTACACACCGTACTACTTAAACCACAAACTTAAACACAGCAAAACTCAACAGAAAGAAACAACAAACACCTGTTGACCATGCGTTGACATAACCTCTGACAGTCTGACGTCGACACAAGACGCGGTTTACGGTTACACTCATCAAGTGTTGTCGTCATCAGCGCCATATTGTTACGGCAGGTCAAGATCTGCGTTCCAAACAAATCTGACAGCAGAGGTTAATTTGTATAAGAACCGTGAATAGAGTGTTTTAAAAATATTATCCAGTGTTTCTTGGAAAGGTAATTGTAAAATTGATGAACAAGAGCAGTTTATTTTTGTGATTTTTAAAAAATATTCTATAATTCATTCATTTTAACCTGCAAAATCGATAAATAAAGTAAAGTGAGGTTAAGATTGTTCGGGTTCGTTATGTAAATGCAACGAATTTCTCTGAAAAAGATGAACTAGAACTCAAAGCAATTGACAATTTTTGAATTTTTATAACTTAATGTTATCCCCTTAACTTTGCATACAACTACTACTTTGTTTTGCTTTGTAGAAAATAGTTTGAAAGCATAATTAAGACTGTTATCAGCGAAATAATACACAACTGCCGTTTATTCTTGAGGTAAGTGCATTTTCACATGTCTACCAATATAAAACAACTTTTTATCTGGAAAAAGTTGAACATTTGAACGGGTTTGTGTCAATAAATTAAAGTAGTGTTTCAAGTAATTTTTCTTTACAGAACGGAAAAATAGGACTGCTAATATGGCCCATACGAAGCACGTTATAAAACTCAGCACCATATCCAATTTTTTTTCCGAGGCAGATGAGAGAAGACTTCTGGTTAGGGGTGAAAATGCAGTCGAATCTAACCGAGTAAAGTCATATCAATTTTTGCCTGATGTGCTGCTACTAAAAGGAGAAATACAAGCGAGCATGAGAGACCGTTCGTACAAAGTGGAGGTAATATTTGGCTCCCCCTTTTCACAATGATCAAAACAAAACATTGTACTTAAACATACGAGATAAATTTGTTTTTGAAATTTTAAAAATAACAAAACTCCTTATTTTGGTTCTTCTTACGTAGATTTCCACAACTGATGTCAGCATATTGATATGTTTTAGATCAATTTCCTCAGCGATGGCGAAATAAAAGATGTGTCCTGCACCTGTCCACGTGGACAGTTTTTATGTCATCATGTAGCAGCTCTTCTTTTGTATGCTCATTACAATATATCAGTAACAGATATAGAATGTAAATGGGCTGCAAAGAAACCAAAGGAAGACATTGTGAGCACCATTGACGAGATATATGTTGGAAAGAGCCATGTTTCAACAAATAGGCAACTGACGAATGAAGAAATTGAACAGTTCACTGGAAAGTTGCAACAGTATGGAACATCTGTTGGCTTCACATGGCTCCTACGTCCTGAACCAACAGTCGAACCAAATCTGATTAAAGACGTGGAGGACCTTCTATTTTCAGCCGAGTATTTTACAGCGACGGACAAAAACAAGTACTTCTTCGATGCCATGGAGATTTCTCTCGAGACAAGGGAAAGAGTCACGTCTGCGACCATTGGGCAGTCTAGGAATGAAAAGTGGTTGACTTACCGAAAGAACAGGCTCACAGCCAGTAATTTCGGAATAGTTCTACAGGCGATCCGTAGAAGGAGATATCCCCCCTCACTTTTCAAACGATTAACTGGTATGTAACATTTTTTTTAAACATGAAAATATAAAACAAAAAACTAAAAAATTTGCAGGGCTTTATAGTCTGGATAATGTCCGAGCAGTTCAGTGGGGTATCATCCATGAAGGTGTAGCCCTAGAAGAGTTTACCAAAGAAACAAACTTGGAAGTTATCGCTACAGGATTGTGGCTACATAGCTGTGGTTTTCTTGGTGCTAGCCCTGATGGTCTTGTTGGCGACAATGGTATTGTGGAAGTAAAGTGTCCATTCAAATTCAGAGATAAAATCATTTCCTCTGAATTGAAGAGCGATCACTCCTACATCGTCTACTTTGAAGGAGAAGAAATGATGATAAACACCAATCATGAATATTATCATCAAATTCAGGGCAATTTGCTTATTACAGGCAGGGAAATATGTTATTTGTGGATCTGGACTCCTCGTGTCAATTTATTAATGGAAGTGTATAGGGATGATAACTGGGAAGGAAATTTAAGTTTGTTGCAGGGATTTTATTTAGATAATTATTTACCATATATAATCAAGTCCAATGTCGAATAATTAAATTATAGTGATATCACACTTCTTTTGTTCTTCATGCTATGTATAAGATTAGGTGTAAATAATTTAGTTTGTAATTTTAACGGTTCTTTAAATTTAATTTTTAATTATTTACCATATATAATCAAGTCCAATGTCGAATAATTAAATTATAGTGATAGTGATATCACACTTCTTTTGTTCTTCATGCTATAAGATTAGGTGTAAATAATTTAGTTTGTAATTTTAACATTTCTTTAAATTTAATTTTTAATTATTTACCATATATAATCAAGTCCAATGTCGAATAATTAAATTATAGTGATAGTGATATCACACTTCTTTTGTTCTTCATGCTATAAGATTAGGTGTAAATAATTTAGTTTGTAATTTTAACATTTCCTTAAATTTAATTTTTGCTTATTTATTGCTTTGCTCAAACACTTTTCACATGTACATAAATAAACAAGATTGCGATATAAACAACATTTAATAATGCAACGAAAATATTTAGTATGTAACAATTATTTATATCTTTGAAGATTAAATTGATACTTAGTTTAAAAATTTATACTTAATACTAAACAATGTATAAATATTTATAAATTTCAAATTCTAATTTATTTATCAGTCAATAACATTAATTTTAAAGTGATTACTATTTAGAAATTTCTTATAAACTATCTCAGGTGAAATATCGAATTTGATAATTTTTTATTTATGAGACCATAAATTTTATTTTCGTTAAACAAATTTATCAAATTCCATATTTTATACCTCGGCTAATTTAAATATCAACTTAAACATAATAGTTATTTAGAACACAAGTGTTAGAAGTACAACTTTTTTACAGAAGTGTGGAGGGTTATTAAAGGAGGCACATCCAAGTTAAATATTCCACACGCGTGAAAAATAAGCACACTAACACAAGTTGTCTATAATTTTCTTTTTAATTTCATTAAATATTCAAATCCAAGCCTATTTTGTATAGAATTTTATTTGCCTTCATTTTAGTAAAGTGCGTTGGTCAGTTCTGGTAACTAAGGAAACATCTTTATTTACTGAAATCTGTAATTTGTTCACGTCAAAATAAAACTAAAAATGAATAAACGAATTAATAATTTGTTTCTAAAATAATTCATTCCTAAATTAAAAGCAAATAAATAATGGCTAATTACCATGTTAATAGGCTTGAATATCATAGCATCAGATTACAAAATACTGAAATAATAAGGTTGGTGTATTTGATGATATTTAAGTTCTTCTATGTATGTACTAAATAAAACTGCCTAATTGTATAAATGTTCGACCTCTCTTATTAGGGGAAACTGCAAATTAGTTAGGGCAGCACAAACTTGAAAAACTACGGATGCATGTGGAATAAGGGTGGCTGGAATTAAATTTAAAATTGTATAAGATTTAATTCGTCTTATAGCCCTTTCCACATGAATCCGTGCTTTAGCAATGGTTCGTGTCCTAATGATTTGTTCAGGTGTAAACTGAGCGGTGGTTAAAAATGGCGGTACATTCAGAGAAACACCCTCTGGTAGCAAATCTGATATTAAAAACCCCCTGTCTGCTAGAACTAAATCACCTTGCCTCATTTTTTTCAGTACCCCACAATGATCAGTAATTTTTTTGTCTGAAGTTGAGCCTGGATATAGTTTACTTGCAAATGTAACCACTCCATTAGGCGCAACTCCAACTAGTCCCTTCAACGTATTCCTATGCTTATAAGAGCTATAGGTTGACCTCTGTAACTCCATATTTGCTGGACGAACAGTGGTCACCTCTGTGCAATCAATAATAATTCGGCAATTTGTAAAGGGACTAAATGATGTTGGCATGCACAATTTATTTTTATTGCGTGATGGAATGTTCTGCATAAGCTGCTGGAACAATGTCTCATGCAGAGCATACAGCCACGTTTTAAAAATATTAGCCACAGTTTCCCGGCTAACGCCAAACCTAGCAGCCAAATCATCGTTGTGAAGATTCAGTTTCAATTTCATTAGGGTCAAGAGCAACTGGTCAATTTTCGGTATCCTAATAACCTGCCAGCCTCTAAAATAATTTAACTGGAGATTTTCGAACAAAGAAAACAAAGTTAAAAAAATTTCCTTTGTTGGAAGTCCAGTATACACATTAATTAAATGGTTTTTATTTTCAATGTGCTGAAATGATAACCTCAGAGTCAGCTTTTCAAGATCTTTCTTGAGGTTATCAATTTCTTGTTGCAAAAACAAGTTCTCAGCCTCCAACATAGATGGAAATTTTGGAGTCACTGCTTCGGTCTCTTCACTAGCCTGAACTTCACAAGCAGATTGTTCATGGTGAGGCAAAATAGTGTCTTCCTCTTCTTCCTCAGTAGCCGATGTCATATCTTCAGTATCCTGTAATCCCGATGGACCAGCTTCGCTCTCTGGTTGTGACGGACCAGGACTAGCTTCTTCTTTTCTGCAACATTGCAATTTTATTTCGGGATACACTACAATAAACAAATGTACAAGCCCACCTTTTCTTTCTTGTCTTTTCTTCAGGATTGTCAACAAGCTTCCCCACATTATGTTTAAAAATGGTTGGTCCATTCTTACGGTCGCCATTCACGAAGTGACAGCTACAAATGCGGGAGTACTGAGACGGTTCTCTATCTTTTCGCCTAAAATGAAGACAGAAGGCATTGCAGTTGGCACAAAATAGAAAAGTGTTTGTTATTGTACATACCTGATCAATCTTATCCACTTCTGACGCACCTTTTTGTCTTTTGGGAAGACAAAATAAGTACACTGATCTCGCTCACTGTAATGATTGCAAGTTGGCGCAAAGCATAACACCATCCTGTTCTTTTTGTTTTGTTTCCTAAAACAATATAAAACGTGCACATAGAAGACTTCTTTTATCTACCTTCCACATATAAAACAAATTTTAGCAACAAAAACAACTATTTAATCTGCTACACTTATAATGGTATATAACCTCACTTATTTTGAATCCAAATTATTCACAGTAAATGAATTAAATGCTCAGCTTTTTCCGGATAAATAGTTGCTTTACTTCGCCAGAAGCGTGAAAATGTACTTACTTCGGGGAAATCGGCTGTATTATTATTTATTCACGTTTTTAAAAACTCTGTTACCGGTGTTGGCGTGTTGAACTTTCTTTGTTTGGAACGCGGACACTGACCTACCTCAACAACATGGCTGCCGTGACGTAAGACTTGAGCAGTCTATTCAACAAGCTGCCAACATTTTCACTAGTTACACCAACATCCTGTAAAGAAAGTCACTAAAAGGGGAATAGGTGTTCAAAGCATCTACAAAGTGACATTCGACTTCCGCTTTTACGTTAATGGACCAGCATCGTAGCGACACATCAAATGTTTAACACTTTAGTATGCGCTTATAAAGCATTGGCATGGTATTGGTATACTACAGCCGCCGGTTTCCCAGCATTTCCAGCACGGAACCGGCAGTCGGCCAATGCTTGCATGTTTGTTGGGTAGCTACTGGGCGAAGTGCTACCAACAGTGTAATTTTGATAATTTTACAACTAACAGTTATTGCACAAACAGTTTTTTTGCTCTCCTGGGAATTTTACTATAATGGACTTGGCTGGTTATTCCATTGGACGCTTCAGTTTAAGTGTTAACATAAACTGAAACTACAATAAAGAAAAAAATTAAACTTACAATACAGTACTACTTTATTGTTTTGTATCGACGGTTTACATTATTCCATTGAAGTGGCAGGCATAGAATAATTTTCTATTTTCGTCTGATTTTTCACTATGGTACAAAACTTTGTAAGAGACTGATTTTTTTTATTCTATTAAAACTTGATTAGGTTTTAAGTAAATATAAGAACCATAAAATAAAAAAAATACACCCTTATGTTTTAAAAAAAATGTGTATATTTGTGTATACTGTCATAGGTCCACGTTGTGACGCCTATTAATTTATATTAGGGTAACAAGGTACCAATTTCTTTGCAATGCTATACCTTTTCAAGGTGCTGTTAGTTTATTTAATCAGGTAGTTTTTAATTATTGAAACTTACATTATTTTTCTTGTAGTAAAATAACTTGTCTATTTTAATAAGTACATGTTAGATATGTAACCTTCTATAAGTTTTAATTTACTCCTTTGCTAACTCATAGAGAATGAAAATCTTTAAATCAAGTAACGTTCATGCGTATTTCAATACTTATCTAAAATGGTTATTAAAATTCACAAATATTTATTAGTTATGACATTTTGAAAACTGTTAAAGTGAAACGTCAACCAAATGATCTCCGTCACATATCAATTATTCAAACATCTATCAAAGCAATTATCCTCAAAAATGTAATATTCTAAGTATTTAAGACTTATTTGTTGAATATTATATTAACATTTACCTTTTCTAACACTCACTGCAGCACAATCCACAGGATACCAATCTCAACCACACAAGTAGTCCACTTCCTGATCTTCTAGAAACCCTTGAAAAACCAAGCCTCCAACGACAACCTCCGCTGCGAAAAACACCTTCCCTGTCACACCAACGCAGAGATCACCACTGATGAGATCCCAATAGACAGGAACTAACCCCTTTAATTACATCCATCAAGCTGGCAGCCTTTCAAACTCGCACTGTCCCCTTTTGTAAGCTCCTTGTTATATCCTTACTTCCAACTGTAGCAACACTAATATATCCAATTCTTATAGTACAATTACGATGTCTTCTAAATCCTTCAAGCTAACCAAATCAGGACCAACCCAAATATGAAAATCCACACAGCCCCAAGATCGCCCAAGTACTACAATACTTTCACATGTAGTATGTATCCAATTCCAGACTACACTCGGATGCACCCAACTGACAGCATTCACATGAACTCCCGCTCAAAAAATACCTATTATTATTGGCTTTTATTCCGTAGTTTATCCCAATCTTTTGTAGAACTTAATACAGCATGAAGACCATTCACTTATGCTTAATTCTTCTTTGTACCATTTGTACTCTTCTATATTCTACTTTTAAAAAATTCGTTTTACCTTCGTTTCATTGATTTAATGACATATACCCCTTTATTACACCACCAGACACCTTTTCTTTCAATTAAAGGGTTTTTTATTCTTCAAAATTTTATTTTAATTATAAGGCATGTTACATATTTGGACAAAATTTCGTTGTTATTTTTCTCCTCCTTATTTTACTACAGTAATAATTTTTATAATTTTTTAATGTTTTAAAATTAACCTTCTGGATTATCTTACTTTATACAATGTTTCATTATTAATCTACCAGTTATTATTAATTTATTCTAATATGATTTTGGGCACATCAAAAACAATTAACATTATTACTAATTATTGTGAAATAAGTAAAAACAGTTGCGGTCTGGTACAAATCATAAGTAGTAATCGCATTTCGTACATTTTACTTTTCGATTTTTTGGCACGTGCCATTTTGGCATCTGCCAGTCTTTGACTCATATTGGGGCCAGTGATCTACTTTATCATTCCTACAATCACCATTTGGTCGGCCCGAAAATTTTGTATTTTTGTAGGATACTTCAGATGCAGATGATCTTCCTTGCTTCTTTCGCTTCTAAGCCCAACATAACGATTCTGCGATATCAATCTTGAAATCGTACAGCGACATTTGTCTCTTCTTCGCTACTCCATTGTCACTTGCAGCACGTCTGTACAACAGCCATGCAACAACAACATACATATCCAGCATGTGGAAGAAATGCGCACGTAGTACTTTTTAGATCCTAATTTTATTCTATAAAGTGCCAAACGAGAGTCAATTAAATCTACTCCCCCCATGAATTTATTATAAATCAATATGATACTTGGACACTTTACCTGTACCTACTGCTTGGTTTTCTTGTCAAAACGTTTCACAGAGGATTCTGGATAAGCACCCACAAAGTTACTCAATAAGTTCACTACTCTAGTATCCATCCATTTGACCATTCTTAGTGTTACACCTTGGGAACTTGCAATCCTTTCAGCATATGTACCTCGACCTGATTTTTTCAATGCTTTATCCGAAGGCATTCCATTATTTCGTACTCGATTTGTTCGTACCGTGCCTAAGCTGTAAATACCATTTTTTGCAAGTTCGATCTGAAGAGCTAGAATGCAGAACCAGTTATCATAGAATAACAGAAAATTCTGATTCTCTGGTATACAGTCCGCTAAACGAAGGACAAAGTTAAAACTCGAACTAACATTCAGCAGACGCGCTGGTTGCTCCACTGATCCTGTGTACACTTCAAAATTATATAGGATTCCACTTGCACCTGCCAAGCAGAAAAGTTTGTAACTCCATTTCTTTGGTTTCTTTAGATAGTATTGTTTCAATCCAGATTAGCCCTTGAAAGGGACGATCTGTTCGTCCACTGACAAATCCTGCTCTAATGGAATATTCTTTAGATTCCTTCTAACACTTTCGACAACCTTCCTAATTTTGAAGAGACGATCTGGGGTTTTAACAGGAAGCTGAGTATTGTCAGAAAAGTGGATATTTTTTTATTCGCTCCCACTGTCTAAGAGGCATTACATTTGAAACTTCCAATACTCCACATTTGGTGTTCCAGTACCTCTGAGTTCACATTTGGTGTTCCAGTACCTCTGAGTTCCAAGAACAATAATTAGAGACATGTAGAATATCATTCCTATAAATTGTTCTAGTTCCTCGACTACGATACGAAAATTTGAACCGACATCTTTTTGTGTTGCATAGAAATTAGTTTGTTCTACAATATACGTGAGAAGATCTGTATCAAATAATTTTTTGAAGTACTCTACAGGTGAAAGAAGTGAAGTTTCAAGAGGCAGCTGACTAATCCAAGTTGGTACCTAGAAAGATATTCCATAAAATTTTTTCAGGCTAATGGAATGTTGCTACCTGCATTCCTGCAGTATAAGTTGATGCTTGAGGTGCAGCTTGTAACAAGTTGACAGGCATATCATCTTCGTCAACATGGTCGTTTTGTGTATCCAGCACATCCCCTTCGTTTAGATAAAACAAATCAAGATTCTAAAGAAAATCTGTACCTGATATTGAGTTGGGTATGTAAGTTTCATCGGCGATGCTATCATCGTCTTCGTAATCATCTTCAGTTTCCTCAAGAGGTGTAGCAACTAACTCCTGCTTGAGTTTCCCGTAAAATAACTTAGGATCCATGACTATCGCAGTTCAGAAAACGAACACTTTTATTTCACCCTAATGCACAGTGTATAACTGAATATGCAAACCAAAACCACCTGATTTTCTGAGCAAAATCACAGCTTTGATAATTTCATCCATAAATGTACCAAATACACATACGAAACAACACAGTGTATAATTTATAAACAATTTCAACCACAGAAACTAGTAGAGTACCTACACGGGTTCTGGACCACATTTGACCTTGAACTTTTTTCAAGGTCACGGGCCTAGCCGAGGTCAAGGTCACAGGCCTAGTCGGGGTCATTGACCTCGGCCACTTCCGAGAATTTTTTCTAGGTCACGGATCTAGCCTAGGTCAAGGTCGGAGTCATTGGCCTAGTCGGGGTCATTGACCTCGGCCACTTCCGGGAATTTTTTTGGGTTAAAAGTGTAGTTTTTGAAATTTTCCCACGCTCGAGCGTCTGGGATGCAGACATGTCTATTCATATAGGTAAGAAAGGGAGGCAGCGCTGCTATTCGGCTACCTTGTTTCGGCTACCATCTCAAGGTCACCCATATAGCCTTGCAGGCTACACTAGCGGGTAAGCAGACTGTTAGACCGGCGGACAGGTAAACAGACAGTTGGACTGGTAGACAGGCAAGCAGACAGACAGACAGACAGGGAGACAGGGAGACAGGTAGACAGGTAGACAGGTAGACAGCTAGACAGGTAGACAGGTAGACGATAGACAGCCAGGTGGACAAGTAGACTGACAGGTCCAAACCAGTTCCCATGTAGCCTTGCAGGTTTCTGCTTGCCACGTCTACTTACTTTTTATATTACTATAGGAAATTCAAGTTTAGGTGATAAAAATAATAAATCGGTTAAAAAACATTTTATTGTCTTACAAATTACAAAATTACAAACATTCGTACAATTTACACACAGAACACAACCCTTTCTTTATGCTTACTTACAGTAGTCTTAATTCTATCCAATTTAATTTTTATTCTGTAATTTAAATCTAAATTTGAATCTTGTATTTCTTTTTCGAACCAGTAATTAGATATGTACAA